>QYTT01081114.1:15044-38223 GCA_006980735.1 Dasypogon diadema | reverse complement strand
GTTTTTCGAGGAATACGGCACACGGGGGGAGGGGGCTTGTCCTCCTAGGGTACGTAACGCATTCCCCTCCGCCAAAAATAATGTACGCTTAGTCTGTTGCCTCCAAAGGGTTATCTGATATGCTTTAGGCCACTAAACTGCCGTAGTAAATGTCAGAATAGGTCCAACCATTATTATATAACTACAGTATGCTAATCTTGATGAGATATCCCACCTTAATCCACACAATCTTCGACATTGACGCAACACCGCTTTCGCTCTTCTTATCTTTTCTTCAATATGTTGTTTACAGGTCAGCCTCGAATTCGGGTATACACCTAGGTTCTTGGCCTACCTAAAAATGTTCATCTCAGATCCAAGGATCGCAAGGGGTCCAAATTTTATATCCTTTGTCTTTCTAGTGGCGGTTATCGTTTCTGTCTGGCGTGTGTTAATAGTGAGATTCTGTACTATCTATTTGTGCTATCCTTCGAGAGTAAAGAGCAATCCAGATAAAAGGAGGCAGTACTCCTCCTGTGAAAAAAAATTGCGTGACTGATCGGAATCCTGAGTGCCCTGTTTCTCAACATGTTGACCAGTTATCTCTCCACCACCGGGAAGAGTGAGTGGTTAACTCTTCCCAATGCAATTTTCAGTTCCCTGTACTGAGTTATGTTGAAGACATCATCATCCTCCTCTGGTACAGTAACCAGTTGGTAAAGCGCAAATTATGTTGATTTACTAGCCTGAATTTTATTTAATTTTATTTAATGCACTCCATGTAGTCCATCAGCACCTTTCCATGTTTTTTAATAGAAAAAATGCCAAACTAATTAGACTAAAGGATTTCGTCCCAGTGTAATCCCTGGACTGAAAACTAAAAGTGCCGAATGAATGGATTCCTTTATCCCGCTAATAATACCCACTGCTAACAATTAGATTAATGCCATAATTCCCGAAATAATTGTAATTTTCAGAACATTCTCTAAGAAACAAGAATAAATGAATTATGGATGAGAAGGATAAAGGGCACTACAGAACGAATCGAAAAGATATTCAGTTCGTCTATGAATTCAGAGGAATACGATAGCGAAATGTGAATATTGTAATAATCACTTTTTCTAATATCTTGAATAATAGCCAATAACTGCGTCGAGAGACCCCGGTTTTATTGAATTCAACAAGACTTGGCCTTTTATTGAGGAACTTGAATTAAACTTTTTGTGCTGAGTGTAGTCATGAAGGCAAGAATTATACTTACTTAATTCAACGGACTTTCACTTTTATAGGTATACTGACCTCTGAACCAGTGTAAGTCTTAAGAAGGAAAATATTTTAGAAGTTTTTTTTTTTGAGTTTCCACAGTCGATACTGTGTCTAAGAGCGAAGTCAAAATACAACAATGGAAATTTTATCACATCGTTTTCCTTTTATGAATTATGCTCTGATCGTATTCTTATAACTCTGCCCAAATTATTCTATTCAGTTTTTATGTTATACGAAAGTGTCGTGTAACTAGAAAAAAGACGAACTATGAAACCTACAACTGACGACAATTTAAAAGGTGAGAAATGAACCAGTACTAAATACTTACATTGAGAAAGATAGCTACTCAGCATAATCACTGAATTCAACGCCATCTAACCGACAACATCAGCAACAAATGTGTTAAATTTCTCAAAATACCTTCTTCTTTCTTCTTCTTTGAAACCACTTTAGTGGAACACGAGGCATAAAATCTGGACCTCTCTAAGTTCGAAATCAATTACTGTATTTGTGTGTATCATGATAATAAATCAAGGTATCATCTCAGAATCTTCTAATTTTCTTCTGATCGCATAATTTAATATAATTCGAAGAAAATTGTCGTTACTCAGCAAACTGTGCAATATCTGCAGTGTAACCAGTATCAAGATGAGAACCAGGACACCGTGGAGTGGCTGAAGCCACAAGTCAAGACATGGCAAAGAGTGGATTTAAGATTGGTGGAGGATAACAAAATTCCTCATTCCCCAGCAGGCAAAGTATATCAACTAAGACAATCTCTGACTACATTAATGTCCAAAACTGTGCCCAAAACTTAACCTGTCAGAATGGAGGGTATATAACACACACTATAAAGGCCAAGGCTACTTTGGTTCTCAAAAAATAAATAAATAAATAAAATAAAGTTGAGGTGGAAGGCTGGTCTCGCAAAAAATGGGGGTGAGGACGGCAAGCGCGACCAACCGACAACATCTGGCAGAGTAGCTGCCTCCGTCCACAATGCGAAAGGTGCACATAGAAGGAAGTTCATTAAAAGGAGGCTTCAGATCTATCTTTATTATGTTAGACCGATAAGTTTTTAAATGTCAAATTATCAGCCTATAAAACAGAGGTAAATTAATTTAGAATGATAAATATGCTGTTTTCCACCCTTACGAACGCTATTCGCCAGGAGGTCTTGGATCTAACCCTATTTGGTACGTTTCAAAAGTCAATATCTGATCACAGACATATTTTTGTTCAAAATAAAAGCATACCATGCGAGGCAGGAAAATACTGACTCAGTGACTAGTATTCGTACCGTGAACTAGTTGACGTATACTTAAATTAACTTAAAGAGGGGTCAATAGAAACCCCCAAAAATCTAGATTACATATATCTATAAGCGGCTTCAAAATCTAATCATAATTTCTTGGCTTCCTTGTAAAACGCGGAGAGGTCCAAAGCGAAGATCTTTAGTGGAACTGAGAGCGGGGAAAGCTAGGAGCAGACTCTAAAATCAATATAGAAAGGAAGGAATAGATTTTGAAAGGAAGGGATAGATTTTGAAAGGAAAAGGTATCAATAAAAATAATCTTTAACTGAATACAGGAAAGAATTGAGGTCTCACAATAATACCAAATATAAAGCAGTAGTCTTTTTAGGGGCTCTTTTAGCTCTTTCAACAGGAACCCAACAGTCAAGTAGCGAAATACAAGTCGAATGAAAGAATTATAAACGACCTTATAGAGACTACATAAATCCCACGAACAGTACTTGCTCAAAAATAGGACTGGCTATATATCCAAAGTATACTTATTCCTTAGGATTTTCGTACTTTTGCATTGTTTTGGCTGCTGAGACCCAAGAAATAAATGATAAGCCAAAAGAAGTTAAAAAAAAGAACTAAATCAAGCACCATTAAAAGAATCTAACACTCCACAAATGATACGATAGAAGGAAACTAATGGCTTTTTTATGCATTTTTATGTTATCACACCAAAATCGTAACCCAGAATTTCAAGGGAATCTTATAGTCGCACCCTTGGAAAAAATGTACCCATCTTTTGAAAAATACTAAGAAGTGATGAAGGCTTATGATAAATTGTTTCAAAAAAAGGCAAAATATGCAAAGCTCAACAATAAAGCAGTGGAAATACAAACAACCCTACTATTCACTTTCTTCCCTTTCGCATGGAACGGAGGATCACAAATCGTTCAATCTTTCCCCCATTCCTTTGTGCATTTTACCCTTATTTCACTGCCATAAAAACTGTACTATAATTAACACTTCCTCATATAAGGGCACAATTCGTATCCTCCTGGCTGCTGTTCCATTAACATTCTCTTAATGGATTAAGGCTCTTTGTTTATTATGCACCCTCACGGTGCTGTGTCATCCTTGCCGTATTTAAATTCCCATCACGTAAGATTGACTTTCGCTTTGATGTAGTTTTCTTCGCATTCACAGGGATCAATTTCATTAATTTTGGATGCTGCCGACGACAGACAAGTCAATATATGAAAAGCATACAATTCCTCCAAATGTTGAAACAGTTATTGGTCCTGCTGTCCCAGAGCATGTAAAATTCAAGTGAACCAAATCCCTTCATCGGCACTGGGTTTACTGGCATGTGACTACCAAAATCAAATCTCTTGCAGTGAACCAACTCCAGGTGGATTCGTGTAGAGATTCTCCCACTGTTGGATGCCAATTGGAGACTTATTTACCCGAAAGTCATCTTCCTGCGCAGGTCAAATCTAAACTTGAATGCATCTCGCCCTTTAGATGAGAAAACTTGGGATGCTATATGTGCGGAAAGCCAAAAGTTTCATACTCAGATGCTGTGAAACCATCGGGACGGGCACTTCTGGTGATTCGCATTGACGAAGTCTATTGTTCGGAGGTGTTAATATCTATTCCTTTCAATTCTAGTTTTGGTAGAACATTCACACTTTACAAAGGATCTTCCGGAAGTTCCGATTGCGTTTACGTGAGACCTGCGGTGGATCGCGTAAAGTGTTACCGCCGCAGGTTATTCCGTTTCGTTTCTGGTTAAGATTTAAAAATCGCTCAAAATATTATACCAGTGCCGTGATGCATACCTGGTATGTGTGCTAATAAGTGTCTGTGGTTTATCCATTTCGTCTCGAGTGACTGGGCTGGCAGTGGCGATCCCAATGGAGTGCTCATAATGAAATCAATTTGTGTTGATTAAAATTTAAGCGAGGACTGCGAATTAAGTTCTGTATTCTGGGATAAATGTCGGTCCATGGTTCCATTAATCCGAAATCAGTGATTCTGAGAAATATTTCAGTGACTTAATGGTGTTCGTTGTATCCGGTTTAATTTTTAATTGCCTACGCAAGACGTGGTGTAAATTGTTCCCCTTTGTTATTAAATGGTGAGCGAAGGAATTTTAAATGCACCCCTCAGGTCCATTGGGCGGGTGACTATAGAAGTGGGGCTTATGAAGGAGTAAAATTGAACGAAGATTGGAGTAGTAGGCAAGAGATGACAAACGACTCCAAGGAAGGTATTGTACTGCTGCTGTGGGAGTCGGAAATAATAGCTTTCCATCCGGTGCTCGTTTTCTCGTTTCAACAGTTGACCTTTCTAGTTATGAGGAAATTCTTCTGACTTTTTGAATCTTTTCATCAATAGACCCTTTTTTCGGTGTGCCTGTTTCACATTTTGTGTAGAATATTGGAAAGCAATTCGACATTAACTCCAGAAAAACAACCAGTCACTTAGCAGATGCTTTTGAAATGAATACACATTTTGGAGAAATTAATTTTCGCTAATAGTTTTTGACCAGAAGAACTGTATATCACTATTGATGGGGTTAGATTTATAAAGTGCTGGGTTAAAATCCTTGACTGTGATTAATTACTTTTAGACATATGATGAAGAAAAATGCTTTCGTAGACATTTTTAATAGCAATTTGTTACCCTTATTTTCGGATATTTCTAGCTCATTACCACTAAAGAGGCAGTTGTGGGGAATTATTTCTTATAAAGAAGGGTCTGAATGTGTGGTTTATTTCTCATATTGCTACAACGCCCACATTTTCGTCCTTGTGACAATGAGATAATGTATTTTGTGTCTATGACTATGGTTCTGTTAGGCGTGGATGGTAAGGAACTAATTTGATTAATATTCAGGAGTTATTGTAGAAACAACTCCCACATGGCTGGAAAATTTTCCTAAATATCTTCTAAGCTACTAAATATTCATTTCTGACCGTTTTTCCGTATTGTCATGTTGAAGGATGAGTTAATCGCCTCTTGATAGAAGTCTCTTAAGTTCCTGACAGAATTAGTTTTACTTAATATACAGTATTTTCCAATTTTCACAAATGCTGCCTTTTCCATCTTGCTATAAGCCAAACTTTGAACTAGAATAGCATTCATTTCAATTTAAGTGAATCAACTGAAATATACTAATATTATACAAGTACAGGAGGGAAATATATTACACAGCATTGTTGATTAACATTTTCAACAATACACAAGTCATTACTTTATTATGAAGGCTATGGAAAATTCAAAGTTTCATTTAGAAGTGAGACGTGAATTAATACTAGCCCCAGTAAATTTTCTGCAAGGGTTAATACATAATCAGTAATCAGTTCTTTTCGTTGGTGAACTATTAAACGATATTCTAGTTAGAATCATTCGAGAGATATCGAAGCAGACCTCTGCCTGTTCGGGTCTTTTTCGTCCTTCTGCAAGGCTTGCCTTAGTTAGTCTAGCTCTGAATGTTTCCAGGCTGTATTCATTTATAAGCATCAAACGGTATTGTCAATCTTATTTGTCTTGGTCAACTTTTCTAGGCTATTTAATTTTAGTTTTAGGTGAATTGACCTCTACAAATATCACAGAGCTTTAAGTAAAAATACTACTCGTGAAGACTTTCGAATGTGATTGGAAGATCTCTGTGATACTGCCATTAAGTATGTACCTTCAGATCCATCCAATTTAACAATATAACTGTCAAGCTTTTGAAGTAGATTTCCAGGACTTTGCCTTGATAGGTCAGTACTAGAATAGTTTCCCTTATTGCCAACCAACACCACGCATCAACCAACATCAAGCATCAACAATTTTTTGAACGAAACTGAACACGTTTTATATGTCCGTACATGACGCAAATACCAATCTCTAGCATCGATCTAAGTAGCACCAAGCACATTTCGAGGTCTTTAGAAATGAAGGCGATGATTTTCGATAAGTTTGGCTTCTATGCAGCTTCATGTGCCCAAAATAAAATCCGACCTGTATCCAAAAGGAATAACTAGGGAATGTCTTAGGCTGTCCTGAAGAAAACCTTAAAAACCTTCTGCACAATGATATTATGACGGGAAAGTATACCTTTTAACATTTTATGTCCTTAACGATGTGTTCAAAATAGTACACCGGGTTGTGTCTCTTAATGGTACAGGCAGCTAGGATCCACCGATTATGACCATGATATGTCCGTGATATGGCCGGTGAGTGGAAGCCTATGTTCAAAGACTTAAGCAAGTATAGTACCCACGGGAGTTCATTTATACACAACTTCCCGTAATATTCCCATGACTTCCTCATGGACTAGTCAAAGATCTCATAATAACTTCTGACAAATGTTTCTTGTGTTGGAAGAAAAACGAGAAAACTTCGTTTTTCTCTAAAAATTTTTCATTTTGAATAGTAAAAGTGAAACCATACATGAAACCCCTGCACAATGAAAGCATCCTTTCCGAACACGTAAACATTGTTCAGCAGACGACACAAAGCTTCAGCTCCTAGACATTACGGAAATATCTCCTTCAAGTAAAATCCAAAGGAGAATTGCAAAGTGGTAAAGCATAAAAGATATCCTGAGATGTGTTCAGAAAAAAAAAACAGAAGATAAAGATTCAATGGAGAAGTTTACAGTGGGTAAGCGTAATGCTTGAGGCGAATATTTATCTCTGTTGTGCCACTCTGGTCGTTTTAAGCTCCTGTCTCTAACCGAGCGAAAAGGATATGTGAATCAAAAAGACTCTGAAAGTCGAAAGCCACACGAAAAATCGATACACATCATAGTAAAAATTCGGTGCAAACAACCGAACCCTAAGCCACTTCACAAAGATACAGTCGAACTTTCCCGCAGGTAACACCCGGGACTCTGCGACATCCGTCCAGTAAATACAGCTGGATATTTTCTTCAGGATGACTTATGTGACATCATTCATCACATTATGTTTTGTCCTTTCGGGATGGAATAAAACGGCTCAAAAGATAAATGATTTACAAAGGTGAAAGGATGCTGCTGGGTACATTAACGTGCTAACCTTATATAAATGTTTGATGCTTTCATGCATATAGTAACGTTGGCATCGTCTAGATATTATGGTTGAGTTTATCTATTGACATAACAAGTCCATTTCGTTGCCCTACTTTCTCAGCTAATTACGCATTCTGGGGAGTTAACCAAATATCATTTGGCCCACTTGTGCCCCGGCATTTATATTCATATTAAGGGGATGTTTCGAGCGTGGGTTATACAATCTGTCGCCTCTGGCGGTAATACTGTGTGTGATTTGAATTTTATCATCCAAATGTACCCGAAAATTGCCCACAAGTTGTGTTCAAAATTTTATAGTGAAAATTTTGTTAATTTTGATTTTATTGCTTGTGGTGACGGGAAACGCCTATCTTTCCTACAGATTATTTGGTTGGCTGATACAAAGGGACTCAATTAAAATTCAAACGATGAACGCCATTATGGTATTAAGTTCAATAAGACTTTTATTATTTTCATGCTATGAGGTTAATATTTTGATAGAATAGATGGTGGGTGAATATTGGTTCAGCCTATGCCCTGTAATACTGGGTTGGAAGCATGTATCTTAGCTCGATAGGACTTTTATAACATAATCACGTGCTAAAGTTGTTGTGAAAATTTCTACATTTAATTCAGCTAAAAGAAGCTGCTGTGTAAGTGAAAGCGCGGTAAAGGAAAAGGTTCTCATAAATAAAAGTTTCAAAAGGATTAATTTTGGGAACAATTGGCACAGAATAGAAGAAAAAATCTGGTTTAATTACTTCTCAAGTAGGCATGTATTATTCCAAAATAATAGTGACACCTTTGTCTTTAGAAAGATTTATTTAGCTGGAGATTTTGAAGAATTTCATAAGAAAACTAGAACGTAAACATGTGAGAATACTATCAAATGATATTTTCAGAATTAGAGTGTTCTTGCTCTTTGACGTCCTTTGTATATACTTGTGTGATTTTAAAATCTATAAATCGACAATTCTTCCTTTTAACGTTATTGTTTTGTTCTAGTTTTATGGTCTACTAGAGACAATACAGCAGTATCAATAGTTTCCTGAACTGAATACCGAACTCTGTTACTTCATGATATATTTAACTGATCCAGGATTTCAACTGCTCTTTCAACTCATTAGAAGGATTATTCTCCGGCAGTGATAGCCCTTTTCATATCATTATATTGTCATCCAACCATATGGACAAAGTGTTCGATATTCTTGGAACTTTGGGATAGGTATTCATTTGTAAGGCAAGGAGTTCTATGCTTACGCTTCACCAAAAAGAGATACAAAACCCCTTGCAGACAAAAATTTCTGTAATTTACTACACACAACGTTAGTTCTATCATCTCTTTAGGCGAATACACCAGGTGATCAATCATAAGTTAATATGTCAATTTAAGCACAATTTGTCCTCTTTTCTTTCAGAATTTTATAATTCTGATGTTTAATACAAATTACACAATCTTTACAATCTTAACACGATAGGTTTATCTTCTTTCCTAATGCACTCTCGATTGGGTTAAGGCACAATGAAAATTTTGCTCTTTCGATCGAATGACTTACTCCAAGAATTTACTTGGAAATTGCTGACCGGGTCTATCGTGATTT
Organism: Dasypogon diadema; assembly: GCA_006980735.1. Taxonomy (NCBI): domain Eukaryota; kingdom Metazoa; phylum Arthropoda; class Insecta; order Diptera; family Asilidae; genus Dasypogon; species Dasypogon diadema. The sequence continues at coordinate 29,087 of QYTT01081114.1, read as the reverse complement.
CGTTATGTGATCAGGAGACTTTAAGGAATCGGATATGCCGCATATCCATTAAATACCAGACACCTTGTATAGGACGGTCCTACGATCTCTCAAAGCCCGCTGCACAACACTTAAAAACTTTTACCGAAATTATCATTATTTTCATATTATGTAAACAATAGAGGACAAATAGTTGAACCCTGCTGCGGCTCATTATTCTATAGGCAAAAAGAGCATTTGTCCAAATCGACATATTATATAAAATCATTTCTGTAGCAAAAAATCGGAAATAAAATGTTGGACCCTGGATTGTATGACAACATATAAAATATAAACACTTTGGCTCAGGGCAAAGGACATTGCCCTGTAATCAGAGTAAATGTATGACCAGACCCACTTTAAGAAGACCTCCGTTTAGAGATCACTTATAGATAAGATTATAAGTTTGTAAAGTGTTCCGCAAGAATCAAAGGTTATCTAAATATGTACCAAGCCTAGTACAAAGCCGTATACAGTCTGGAATGGTTCATTTTCTTCGCTTTCTCTTTCTTTGCTAGAATTACAAGGGAAAATCACCCAACCAATTAAAATATGTAGACATTTGCAGAGTACTTGTTTATCTCCAGAAACCCTTCCAGGAAGATTAAACAGAGCTTCCACTGAAGTACTCTTCAATTCCTTTTCTACAATATTACATACCTCGTTCACTCTATTTCCATCTTAATTTCCTACAGCTAAAAACAAACACCTCTACAGAGCAAACAGAGTCCTCAGCGTAATCACCCTGTTTTTTTTCTCCTGCCTCTTAATACCTTTTTAAGCTTATCCCGTCAACGTGAAGGTATTTCCCATTTAATTAAACTTAATTGTCACTGATGAAAGTATTTAACGCAAATACTTTCTTGACAAAGCACCGGAAATACTTCAAAAGTCCACCAATCACTCATAGCATGGGAAACTTAATTAAATTTCCCCATGGCCACGGTTGTTGGTAATAATTAAGATGAACGCTGACCTATAAAATATTAAAATTTCCGTAGAACGCCCCCTTTTTAAGTCCAATTAGCATAAATCAATTTTTACGATTTTATATAACAAAGAGCATGGAAATTATGGCGGATGATTGCGAGTTGTGAGCCTCTTTTCCTGACGCTCCCGATACAAACAAGGCCAAAATGTTCCTGGAAAAGCTAATAAAAGTCGACATTTCCACTGATGTCTGATTGTTCGGCAAAATTTTCACTGCATTACGTATTCGCTTGATGAATTTTTCCTGAAATCAAATTTTAATCCCGCCTGGCTTTGAGCAGATTGGATCAATTGCTTTGTAGTGCTCAAGAGGGCAAGCAATCCAGGATTTATCCCTAATTCCATAAATTTCTCTGGACGAAATTAAGCAATTTTTGGCAGTTACTTGGTAGATTCATGGACCATCCATCCCCTTTGCCCACCCTGTAAACGGAACCAAACTATTGTGTAGCACACTCAATGAGGAAACAACTGATGAGCAGGAAGCATCTGTTGTACACAGTATCGATTTGTTTGAGATACTCATCACTTAATAGTGTTTACGGATCTGATGAGCATGATTTATACAGTAAACACCCACTGGATGGAAATATATTAGACAAGAATATAAATCGACTCGGTATCTTCCCAGTTTTCGGCCTAGTCATTGAACAGATAGATGGTGGCCCTGAGTAAATAGTGTTTACACGATGTCGGTGCCAATGTAAATGGTCCTGTGGAGATTGTTTATAAAATTACTATTTATAAGCGCATTAATGCGGTGCTCTTGGAAGTGCGGAGCACACCGATCCGGATTTATTAGTTTTTGCTGTTATTCAATGAGCAGCACAGAATTTTCTGGGGTTTTGCGGGTAACATTTATCGATTTTTCCGTTTGTTTTGATTTTCGGGAATACTTCTAAAAGCAACAATTGTTACTAATGGCATAGTGAGGGAAATTATGGCGCCCATGTGGATGTTCCGATAAACGAAAAGCTTCTGTAATAGGTGTCTAGGTCCTCAGAGGAAGTCAATTTGCTTTGGGACAAACAAAATCTAGAGGAAACTGAATTTTTATGGACAATTATCTATTTCGAGATATTCTGTCCATATATCCATAGAAAACTGGAAATAAGTATTACTATTTTATAATCTTCTTAGTCATACTCGGGGAGCTATTTTGTCCTATAATTTTCATATGTTAATTTTACTTCTTGGAAATTTGATAGTATTTCCTCCTGCATTAAACTCTTAATGGTCTGGTATAAACTGCAATTATTTTGTAAACCACCAATATTTCTTATAATACCGATAATTTCTCTAAGAGAATGTGATGTAATCTATGTAATTGATGAATATGCTGTTAAAGAATGGGTCTACTATTGTAATCACAGCTGGTGGTAACAACAGCCTTCACAACCCTTCACTCACCCATGAGGGATAATAAACCGCAGGCATGGGAGGAGAGCTGAAGAAAACTCTTCCACGATAAAAAAGTAGTCGTGGCGGAATTTCTGCTCGAACATGGGAACCATCTCAGGAGTTCAAGTTAGTAGACTACTGGTCTCCGGGATTCTAATAAACGCACACTTAACCGCATTACTACGGGTTTAGACCAAGATGCCGGGATAGATGGAGAAAGTAGGCATTTGCGGAGGCTACTGGGCCATAACTTTGGGGGATGTTCATTGCCTGCTTTGCGACAGGGCATACACCGGTACTGAAACCAAGCAAATGGGATTTCGCTGAGGTGATCAAGCCAATCAGTCTCATATTCTTTTTCTTGAAATCAATGGAAATGATACTGATGGACTGCTTGGAGTACACTGCTCTGAAGGGGTATCGCCTAAATTTAAACCAACATCCATAACAAGCTGGCATATCAATCTAATCTGGGCGGATGTGACGGAGGAGGAACTTTGGCCACTTTGATGGACATCAACAAAATTCAGGAAATATAGGAAACTGCACGGTCGTGTAGAGACGGATGGACAATATGTTGAGGAACAGCGCAATCAGAATGAAGATGTGTCACACGGGTGTTAAAGAAAGTATCACAAGAGCTTGCTTACAGGGAGAAGTGTTATCTCCTTTTTTGTGGAATGCAGTAGAAACTGCCACCGCTGTATCTCTTTGGAAAGAAGGTAGCATTGGAGGCTCATGATGCAGAGGAAGATTATATGGTGCTCGTCATTAACTGAATGTGGGCATAGTGGAACCCTGGACCACGGGGAACTCACGACGTTCAAAGGACAGCATTAACAGGATCAGGATAACGGAGAGGTTTCATAATCATCAGAATGAATGACTAAACACTCTCAGAAAAGGGATCTAAGCACAGAAGAACACTCACATGGCCAATTTCTCTGATTATTGGGAGTGGGAGCTTAGAATCTTACCTCAAACAAATGGGATTCTAGAGGAAGATACATGCAGACTGTGTCGGAGGATACTGAATTGGCGGAGCGCATTTTACTCAACTGCCTTGCCTGGACAGGACAATTCAGTATAATGAAATAGAGAGGCATGGTGGTTAGAAAAGTGCCTAGGAACTCTTCAACGTAGACCAAATAGGACGGCTCTTGACAGACGGACGAAAAAGGACCAGAAGGCAGAGGTCTGCTTCAATATCCCTCCAACAATTCTAAGTACCTAAATTCCGTTATGTAATAATTGGTAAGATGTTATGTAGCACCCAACCTTATTACGTAACATCTGCCAGACTTTAGTCTTTGGTATTCACTTATGTAAGGCCACATTGATGTTGACCTCTGTGTTTAGAGATGAAAATGCTACCCCTAATGTAAGAAACTACTTGTTCAAGCTCGTTCTGAAGTTACACGTGGTCAATGCATCCGAATTATAAGGACTATCAAAAATAAATCATTTCGCTTTCATACCAAAAATATTCCTTAAAAACACTTCACGGCTCTTATTCTCAAAAATTGACTACAGTTTTAATGTAGAGAAAAATTATATTCAATCAATTCACCTAAAATGCTAATAAGACTTAATTAATTTTAGTTGAAATTTCCTTTCACCTATTTTCAATTAATTTCCATAAAGTGAAAAGTGCCAAGGTGCACGTGCTGCTTACATAAATATAACCGAAATTCATAAAATCTCCACCAAGGTAGAAACATCTGCATGAAAACTTCCTTGGATGCCAGCCAAAATAATCTCTACGGTGTCAATTCCAATTCTACTTAAAGCTCATTAAAATTTTGGTTTTGGCATGGATTAATGGAAATGAAAGGATTTACTGATATCATTGTTTCGTTGAGCTTCTGGCTCTTTGAAGATAATTTTAATCAAATTACGGAATTAGTCAGGAAAAAGAGATATTTTGGAGGTAATTATCTCATCATTTTGAATATTGCTGGCAATCGTATTCAGAATTCGGAAATTATTTTTTGATGGTAAATTCGTGGGCTTTTAACTTCTATAGTTGAATTGAAAGCAATCGTAATAGAGGAGTTAAAGAGTGTAATTAGCTGAAAACGTCGGTTAATCGTTCAGTTTATCTCTATCTATTAGAAAAAGATATGCCACAATGATGCCACTGATTTCGGTTTAGGTCTAGTGTTTTTATACCCTAGATTTAGGGTATTATGGCTTTGAGAAAACATTTGAAACGCAAAGAAATATTCATGATACACAGAAATAAAATATTTTACCATTAATCGGAGAAGAAAAGAAGCAAGCTTTTTGCCAGAATTCAACACTATCCGTTATATACTTATTACATTCTTTTGTCGCCAATATCTAGGGTATAACATAATTGGTCTAAACCAATTAAAGCTTCTTTTCTTGTTGGAAAATTACCGTCTATGTTTATCAACTCTCCGAATTTCTTGTCTTACCAGTGCTAAATTGTGTTTAAGTGCCCTTAAACCGATTAAAAAAATCAAAAAAGTACATTTCCTTGAACTTTATCAGGACAAAGGAGAAGCGAATCTACCAAACCTTCCAATTAAATTCTAAAAATCCGTTTTTCCTTTTACTACTAAAGGGAAACAAAAACATTAGAAAATAAAGTGAATAAGGTGATTCCGAACCTTTAGAAATTTTTCTCTACTTCAGTCAGGCGGGTCATACTTGGACTCCTTCGCTTTCAATCCCCTGTCCACTCTTTCAAAATTAAAATTAATTTTTTATTAATTTGACCGGAATTCTTAAATTAGCTTTATCGACCAGAAATTCTCTTAGGAGGGAATAAGTTTCGTAATTTTATCTGGAACAATTTCGGCCTCTACTCAGAATATTATAATTAAGGACCAATTCAATTCCGTCAGTCCGTTTTAAATTATTTTTCAAATTAAAAATTTTCTCTCCAAATACTTTGTCGAACCTTTTATAATATAATTACCCACCAGTCCTAGAAATATTTTCTGAGACCGGAGTATTGTTCGGAATTTCAGAAAAGTAAATGGACAGCAAAAAGTTTTTCAAAGCCCTAAAATTCTGGGTAGTGCAGAATAAAGATTTTCGATTTGATCCTTGCACAGATTTCACCAATCCGTCCGATGGCACTAAAAGGCAATTTTCCATTGCACGTCCAAAAAGAGAGATTAAAAAAGCTGGTGATTTCTCCTTGAGCTTGATGGCAGTATTCCCCCGGCAAATATATCCGAGAATTTCATATCAACCACTCACTACCTGGGAAAATTACTCGACCGAGCCTTGAACTAACTCCCGAGAGCATTCTTTACTCCAGGCTGTGGATCCTTGTTCACGAAGCAAGTAGCATGCTTTTGGCTTAACTGAAGAAAATTCCTTTCACAATTTCCAGCTGTATCCACTGCTAATCCAAAATAAATTTTTGATGTACTCTAATTTATCGTGGAAAGTGGGAAGGATGTGAAAGTGGCATTACAGTGAGAAATCATATAACAATTTTCAAGTGACTTCCTGTGCTGTGCTGGTATCCAACATACCTGTGCTGAAAGTTTTATTTGTGTAGAAGAAAATATACGAAGCGCACTCGACCATTTGCACGTTAGTTGGGAAAAAAGTTAAATTAAAAATGCTTTGTGATGGCCATTAATTTTACTGTGATGATAAAAGTTTAAGTGAAGATCGTGGCAATGAATGAAATGGAGGGGATGGCCTGACGAAGAGTAACCTACCCCCCTCTTCCTTTAGGAATAATTGAAAATTGCAACAGCGGAGATATGCGGACGATATGGATGGTGAGAATCGCATTATCCTTAATGTTGGAGGAATTAGGTAAGTTAAAATCATATTTTTCCAATTCTATCAATGTTTTTACTTGAGTGAAATATTTTTTTTTGTTTTTTCTCCATACATTATTACTATAAACTTTTGCTAAAATGGAAACCAGGCCCCAAAATGGAATAAAATTCTCCACTGCTTTCACATTTTACTCCATATAGAAATATAGAGAAAAATTCGTCGCATAAGAGAAAAGTAATAAGGACTCTAATAGGTCACCCTGAGGAACGCCAATGTTTTTGAATATAAGTAAAAAATTTCTGTTATCTAAGTGGTCAGTATTTTTAGGAAGGTAATTTGGCTCTCTGACTAAAATGATATTAAAGGATATATAGAAGAACTATATTTTAGAAAAATCAAGCTTATCAAAGCTGTTACTATAGTCTGATGTAGACCTAGGTAACTGTGATCCAAAACTTTAAAAATGATAGAAATTCATCGATTCTCCTATTTTTTATATAGCATAGGAAGTTATGAACACTTTTCCACGAACCTCCCGAAAGTCATGAACCTAAAAGTGTCATTTGAAGACACATAAATTGAAAAATGTTCTGGAAAACATTTTTATTTTTCTGGCTAACAACTCATAAATTGTCAGTAAATTCCATTATTTATATAAAATTGAAAAAGCATTCCACGCACTCATAAACAAGCAAATAAATCGCGTTCGAACATCTCTTGAAACTCATAAAAGCACTTGAAATGCTCTTTTGGTTCGAACTAACTCCCAGACAAAATCTATTTCTGCTAGGCAATTTTCAGCTCAATACCACCATAAAGGCGGTAAAGTGTTTACTGTTTATGTCCTAAGAGTGCTAAGGGTTTCGACAATATTTTATCGTAAAAGATGACATTTATTTACTCAATCTGATTTTATAAGGGGTTAGCAGCTGTTCCGATTTATGTGGAATCGAAGATCATAATTCCTGAAAGAGTAATAAAAGTTTTTATAATGCTTTTTAACGCGTTTCGAATTACTACTGCCTACAAACTTGAATCCCGTGACTGATCTACACCTTCAATCTTATTATCTATTCGATTAGCCCTCTCTCTCCATTCAATAATGGGGAGCCTCATCTCTGTGGTGTGTAAACAACTTATCCTCTCGTACCCAATTTTAAGTGCAAACGTTAAATGTGTTCAGGATAATAAGCTTCAGCAAACGTTTTATTGATTCACTCCCACTCTTGACTTTGCTGCTGCAATATCCAGACACTTCTTGTGTCAATACACCTTTCCACTTGACTAATCGATTTCAAGTTAATCCATCCCGAGTGGCACTTTTAAGCGAAAATGGTAAAAAGGTCTGGCACCGATCAATATCCAATCACACTCCATTGATTGTTAGGATACTGAACGGTCGGCGAAAAGAATGTGTCTGTCAACAAAATGGTGGTGTTAATGAATTCAAAACGTTTTAATGTCCCCAGACATAAATCACTTCATTAAGGGATGTTTCTGACACAATTAAAACGGAGAGGGATGTCACCAATAAAATAGGTCGGAATTGCGTTAAATCTACTGAGGTTTCTGGTCTTCTATACCGCTCAGAGTGCTGATGTAATATCTAGGATTGAGATTCGAAGGACGAAGACTGAACAAAGCAGCAGATTGTAGTGGATGAGGGTAGAAGTCGATTCTTTTCGAGGGATATTGCCTGCTGCAAAGATAAGCCAAAGAAAACTGGCTCTATAACTTTGCCCGAAGGAATGTGATTAATCTCCTGCATCATCTGTCAGCGTTTTTGAATGGTGTCTTTAGTTGGAAAATTGTTGGAATCGTTGGATGATTGAAAAATGTTGGAGTATGCATTGTGATTATAAAATTCCTGAGAAACTTTTCTACTTTTTCTAGGGTTTATAGAGGAGTGGTGAAAGTCCTGGATATCAGACTTTTGAGGATATAAATTACATTCCCTACCCAATGGCCAGTTTTGCATTTATTACAGTCGAAGTTAAATCTCTTTTCTTAATGGGATTTAAATGGAAGGGTTACATGTTCGGCAGATTCTACTGCTATAAAACAATACGAGCGCAACCCATAAGTGTATTAAAGACAGCCCTTCAAATTTGTAGTGTTGTTCCTTGTACCATCTTTACAATTCTTCAAAATCACGTTTAGTTATTGAATTTCACGCAAAATTAAGAAGCAATCATCCATGAGACAGCCACCAACTGAGACATTGCAGAGAATAAGATTTTAGCATTTGTCCACTGCTGTTTTTTTTTCCTGATACACCAAAAAACTACATAGAAAAGCTTGAAAAATAAGAAAAGCTGTCCTTTCTGCAGATATATCGCTCTAATTCAATAGGTGTCTTGAGTCTATTTATCATTCCCTTATCTGTTCCCTCTTAATATGGTGGGCCTATGCTTGCTGACATTTTGCTTCACAATTGATTGAGCACGAAAAATCAATTTCTGTCACTGATCACTTCCAGGGTTACATTTCGGGTATTTGTTGTCCCTGAACGTTGGGAAGGGTTTGTATCCCCTGCGGTCCTCCAGAAATTTATTATCAAATCGATTCCCAAATATTTTTTCATCATACAGAGATATGTTTTCATTTCGGGCCAACTCAGCACGGGCGAATTTTCCAAATTCTCCGCATATACATATATCAAAAGAAGTTGCTGAGTTGTGGAGGAATTTTTTTAAAATTCCTTTCGTTTGTTGAATATTTTACTTATTTTCACGAGAGTTTTTATTTATTTCCCATTTGAAGTGCCACATTTATTTACCTTTACTTGTTGCCGTAGGCATCTACAATACAGCGGAGTGTAGCACATAATTTTTTATATTTTCCCCGTAAATCAAAATATTTCATTCTTTTAAAGTATTACACTTGAATTTTTCCATATCCCCTTAGCCATTATCTTCCAGCCCTGAGCTAATTCAATAGTTGGAAAGACTTCAAGCTATTATTTGCAAGGGTAGTGATCAATTTATTTAAGATTCCAATCATTGATGCGTCTGTAGCGTTGCACAGACTATGGTTCATAGCTGTTCTAATGTTATACCGTTGGTACAAAAATTCGCCGCTAGAGGGGTAAGTGTATTTTCTTCATTGGATGGGCTAAGATGGGTATCCTTGAAAAAATGATGAAGGGAGGAGTAATATTTGTTAGGGGAATATAATTCTAAAATGTGGCACGGTGGCGCAAGAGTCGTTTGAAGGTGAATTTTCAAAAACTTGTTTTTCCAATAACTTTCTTAAATGTCGAAAAATTTAAACGTAAATTGGTATAATAATAGGTGTTATGTGTACAAAGATGATTGTGTAAAAAAAAATTCGAATTTTTGAATATTATCGAAAAAAAATTAGGAGTATTCGGAAATTATACTTTACATTTGACCGTTAATAACTTTTGAACGGCAAACCAGAGAGGGGTTGTAGAGACATACTGGAATTAGATATTTGTTTAGTCTATTGGAATCGGCAATATATCTTCTTGCTCTCATTAGAAAGACAGATAGATGTCAAGCCTAAAGCAATAGATCGTCGATAGGTTGCATCGTCCGTCATTTGGGCAACCTCCAATTAATTTAATAGTTAATAATAACAATAAGGGAAAGCCAAACTTATATTTCCCCAAAATTTTATTCGCATGTGGTTTGCGGAGTTGATATTCGTTAAGATCTTGAATCTATAAATTACCATAAATTTTCATCGATAATTTTATTGCAAACACTATCAATCTAAAGAACTTTGGTCTTCTTAAGTTTTCAGCTGAAAACCATAAATTTCTGATTCCTATTTTTGTTATTTTCATTATAACTTTTTTCTATCATCTTTCCAATTCCGATTTAATAATGAAAAATTCACCACGATCAATTGAAATCTCTCAATTACTGATTGACTGTTCTTGAAATCGATGAGTAACTTGATTGTATTTTTCTAGACCTTAACAAGGTTGTCGATAGGATTAATCATCGGATTATCTTGGGATTCCTCCTAGTTTTGTTCACTGGATCCACTCTTATCTATCTGAACGTACTTAACGCATCCGGCATGCCTCAAGGTAGCCATTTTAGTTCCTTGCTGTTCTTAATTTATATTAATATTATTGATCCCTCCTTACTTGAAAGTCCTTTGTCTTTGTCTATCCTAACTCAATATAGTCTTCTTTCACGACAACTGTATTTAGACCAGCCAACGAAGATTTTCATGATTTAGCCTTCGGTAATATTCACCTCCTTTTCACTCCTTATATAAGGTAGCATCTTAAAGTACATAGCTACATAGAGCCTCACGCATAATATCTAATCGTTATTGTTAAATTTAACGGGCCTTTAACCTTGATTGAACAATTATCATAATTATAACCTTTCCGTCCATTTTTGGATAGACAGCCTTGGGACGTTTCCCATGCAACCTTAATATATATTCCAAATTTTTATCTTTTCAACGTAAAAATAAATAGAATACTTTGCTATTATGAACACATAAGCGCTGTGCCCGACAGCTATTCTCAGCTTCAATACTGTCTTTAATTTCGCAAAAATAAATATCATCCAAGAAAATCAATAGGAGCTAGATTTCTCCAAATTAAAAGCGCCCGTGGGAAATGTTTCTGAGAAGTCAATTTCAGAAATACTATAAAACTGAATACAAAAAAAAACAGCAGAACAAATGTATTAAATCATCGATCCTTCAACAATACTAGTGAGGAGTCAAAAATCAATTGAATTATGCAAAATATGCCTATCTTAAATCTTGACTGTAAATAATATCAGTACCCCAGTAAGTCCGACTGAAGACTGCTTTATTTCAAGGAAACACAAATAGCAGCTGATTTCCATAGAAACCGAACGGATGGGGAAGCTACTTTCAATCAAAAATAATGAAACAATCTTCCAAATGAGAAATTCAATTTTCCCGCTCAAGTCATTTATTTTTAATTGAAATGTCAGCTTATCTAAAATAGCATTCCGTAAATCTGATTCGACTAGCTACACGAAACTGAAAATTATTCGGAATCAATTTCACCCTCAACTGTCCCGATATTGTTGCCCTCAGTAATTACATCGTTTTTCAATTTAAAAGCACACGCCCCCGTTCATGATCCCCTAGCAACCCTCCTTTCTACCCTTAATACCAAATACCTCTAATTTTCCAGTCGCTCCGAGACCTAATAGAATCCGTTTCTGTTTGATGAAATTTACATACGACGCTCTTGTTTCGCATCTATGCCGCAAGGCAGAATGTCAGATGTTAATTTGAGTAGGCGGCCCATGTACAACTCGTCGGCCATAAATATTTCATAGAGTTAAGCAAAAGAGGTCTGCAGGAAAAGTTTTCACAGCATTTTAGAGTACACATGTTTTCAGTGATATCCTGGCAGCAACCAGCCACACTGTAACAGGTGTCATCCCAATGTACTACTCTCAATATATCTTGAGGTCTGTCTATAGAACTACCGCAGCACATGAATAGCAGCTATGGGTCCCTGGGCGGTAGAAACAAACCGGGGAGGCACAAGTGAATTTTTATGCAAATTTTCTTAACTGAAGCTTGAACATGGAGTGAACGCCAGTAAGTTGCGTTTTGTGTTGGGGAAATGCAGCAAAATGGCTCTCTAAGGAGATACAACAAGTCAGCTTCAACACCTTGGGAGTTTCACTTGACACAAAATAAGCGCAAGGACGTGAAGGCATTCCTCGAACGATTTCTTACAAACTTGGCAAGCACATCTCCACCTGCAAAGAGACAGTCTGCGGTGTATTGAATTAAATAAGGACCTGGAATGGATACCTTCCACCCCTGGAAGGCAGCTCCACTGCTGGGGCTGCTGAATGTGGACAGTTTGTAAGAATGAGCACCGCAAAAGTAATCTCAACATCTAACTGGAGGCAATAATGTACGTCTGAGAGATCTTAATGAGCTCCACGAGGAACGTAAGCAGAGAATTAAAGCTACTGTGGAGACGAGGCAATCCGCCCTTATTGTGTTTGAATAATGGAATGGAAAGAACAATGAGTCTTGGTCGTAGGGCAATAAAAGATAATTAAAATTTTCGCTAAATCTCTCATCACATTATTCGGCACATAAAACAGACTCTCCATCCAATTATAAGTTAATAAAATTAAATTTTTGAGACAGCACGTTCCTCTGGCAGCTGCAAGTGAACGGAAATGGATTTGTGATCATAAATTTCGTCAGTACTTTGAGCCAATCTGGATGGAATTGTTGGCATCGCTATAGAGAAACTTTGCTGCTCATGCTGGAAGCAATGGGGCATTGCTGCCACCTTGCCAAGAGATATTTTTCCTTTAAACTTCGTCCAATTTCAATTGTTTGGTGTGTCCTTTTGTACTGGGAACATTTCCGTTTTCTTGGGATAGAATGGTGGTGGTCGTGCATGGATTTGATTATTGCTACCATCACGAGACCCTGTAAATTCTCAACGCTATGGAGAATGTTTGCTTAGAATTTCTCGGAAATTTTCCAGATTTTACATTGAATTTTACAGAAACAAGGATTGTTGTGGTTTTAGTGGAATAAACTTCCCAACTATTACAGAGTAGAAATTTCGGGATAAGATTATAATCCTATGGAAAACTTATGAATCAAGATGAGATCTTCCTGGTTATGGGTAGTTGTGGCAAGTCATTTCGAATTTATATATTGTGCGATTTCATGAAGAACTATCACTGCTGCTATTATACCTTTTCCAAAGAAATCCTGGCCAAAAGTCTTTTCGGATTTTAGTTTCATCAGCAATTGCGTCGAAACCAAAAATATGCCATCAAGATGGCAATTCGGTTTTCGTCGTTTCCGAAGTTGTGAGTCATCATTTTTGAAGATAACCACTGGTATTTGATGACAACAGATTTACTGCGTTGATTCCACTTGAACTTTTTAAAAAATTTTGATAGCGCGGTTAAAACTAAAAATATAACTTCTAGCACTCTATCTATTCATCGCGGTGTACCACAAGGATCAGTATTAGGTCGACTACTTTTTTGCCTTTTCATTGATGACGTGCCACTACTAGTCAAAAACGGTAATGTACACTAATATGCCGATTATATCGCAGTACCTCCAAAAATATTTGACAATCATCATCCGGCTGCCTGTAAATAAGGTATCTTATCTTGGGATCGCACTGAACCACATAATAAAATGCTGTGATTATGTTAATTCATCAGTCAAGAGGGTATATGTTGGGTTCTAAAACTGCCGCGCCTTACATATGGAGTCCTAATTTTCCCGAAACTTTGCAGTGCCTATAGTCGAAAAATTGTAATTTGTACTTCGACCCTATAAATTCTTTACTATTAGAAATTAAATAAAATTGGTTTGCAGGAATAATTTCAATATTTTTACCTTTGAAAATATTACAAAAAAATCAAATATTGATATTTTTCCTTTGGAAAAAGTGGTATCAAGCAACAATGTAACTCTCCTCAAGGTCACAAGAAAACATCACTAAAATAGTGGGATTTTGAGAACGTTGATAGACGAGCAGTAAAAAAAACCGGGGAAGAAGAGATATCTTTTCTTGGTATACTGAAAATGGTATCATTTAATATTTGGTACTAAAACCTCTTTGCACAAGTACAAAATAACCGATGATAAACGAAATTTTACCAAATGAATGTTACGTAATTGTACATTTCCTGGAGAGGATTTTCCTGATTAAACATAATAAAATTTTCCTTTCCGTGTTTGCCTTGTAATTCAACTCAACTGGCATTCGTTGTACAGACGAAATGAACTGGGCCAAAATTAAATAAACTCAGCATGAATTGGACGCCATGAAACTGAATCAGATGAAATTCGGAATGAATAAATCTATCAATCATTGAAATTGAAAGA
>QYTT01081114.1:0-15024 GCA_006980735.1 Dasypogon diadema | reverse complement strand
ATCCAATTATAAGTTAATAAAATTAAATTTTTGAGACAGCACGTTCCTCTGGCAGCTGCAAGTGAACGGAAATGGATTTGTGATCATAAATTTCGTCAGTACTTTGAGCCAATCTGGATGGAATTGTTGGCATCGCCATAGAGAAACTTTGCTGCTCATGCTGGAAGCAAGGGGCATTATTGCCACCTTGCCAAGAGATATTTTTCCTTTAAATTCCGTCCAATTTCAATTGTTTGGTGTGTCCTTTTGTACTGGGAACATTTCCGTTTTCTTGGGATAGAATGGTGGTGGTCGTGCATGGATTTGATTATTGCTACCATCACGGGACCCTGTAAATTCTCAACGCTGTGGAGAATGTTTGCTTAGATTTTCTCGGAAATTTTCCAGATTTTACATTGAATTTTACAGAAACAAGGATGTGGTTTTAAACTTCCCAACTATTACAAAGTAGACATTTCGGGATAAGATAATAATCCTATGGAAAACTTACGAATCAAGATGAGATCTTCCTGGTTATGGGTAGTTGTGGCAAGTCATTTCGAATTTATATATTGTGCGATTTCATGAAGAACTATCACTGCTGCTATTATACCTATTCCAAAGAAATCCTGGCTAGAAGTCTTTTCGGATTTTAGCTTCATCAGCAATTGCGTCGAAACCAAAAACATGCCATCAAGATGGCAATTCGGTTTTCGTCGTTCCCGAAGTTGTGAGTCATCATTTTTGAAGATAACCACTGGTATTAGAGAAGGCTTAGATGACAACAGATTTACTGCGTTGATTCCACTTGAACCTTTTAAAAAATTATGATAGCGCGGTTAAAACTAACAACATAACTTCGAGCCTATTCATCACGGTGTACCACAAGGATCAGTACTAGGTCGACTACTTTTTTGCCTTTTCATTAATGACTTGCCACTAGTAGTCAAAAACACAAATGTACACTTATATGCCGATGACGTATGATTGCACTTAGGCAGACCCATTGGATTGCTGGAAGATTATATTGCCCACATAAATGATGATGGGCCCAACGGTATTAAAAACGATATACAATTAAACTCACCTAAATCACAGTCTATAATAATATCCAATCCGTCAGTGAATTGTATCGACTTACATATGGGTCCGTAATTTTTCCAAAAATTTGCAGTGCCTGTAGTCAAAAAATTGATGTCGCTTTCAATAATTGTATTGGCTTTATTTTCGGACTTAGGCGTTTTGAGCATGTCTCTCCCTACCGATTGCAATCGCTAGGCTTCCAAATCAAGAACATGAAGTTTGGATACCTTCATGAGTTCCCTACTTTGTCTCTTCCCAAAGAAATCGCAATTTAACTACGCTTTAATAGGTCAGTAATTAGATGTTTTCCCCTGTTCGTCTATGGAAGAGTCTGCCTTTTCAATGTCAACATGTGAGTGGGATGAAGGTATTCACGAAGTTTACAAAATCATTGGTTTTTAGTTTATACCAATCGATTTCTTGAAATGTCCTAATCAACGTTTTTTCGGATCCTTCCTATTAAAAATGGTATCCAAATATTTTATGTCCTTTTACCTGGTAAAATCCTTATAACTCCTCACAAGGACATCGTAGGATAACGACAAAAGGTGCTTTTGAAAGAAGATACTTGTGGCTTTCTCTCGGTATCTTACTTGTCGCAATCGGTTTTGTCTTTGAACAATTATTTAAGGTCAAACTTGAAAAATGTGAATTTTGTGGTCAATTTATTTTTATTTTTAAATTTATCATTATGAACCACAACAGACAGCATCCCAAAATATATTATTTGTTAGCTCCAAAAATTTACTCGCAAATAGTTTTTTAACGAAGGAACTTTGTGGTTTTTTGGAGTATACTGATTGCCTTGGAATGCTCTCTTCTTACCTTACCATCTTGCACAGAAGTTTTCGCATATATGCACTACACCATCCTCCTTGTATATAGGATAATTTTTACTTCGACCCTATAAATTCGTTACTATTAGGAATTAAATAAAATTGGTTTACAGGAATAATTTTAATATTTCAACCCTTCAAAATATTCCAAAAAACTAAATATTGATATTTTTCCTTTGGAAAAAGTGGTATCAAGCAACAATGTAACTCTCCTCACGGTCACAAAAAAAACATAACTAAAATAGTGGGATTTTGAGAACGTTGATAGACGAGCAGTAAAAAAAAACCGGGGAAGAAGAGATATCTTTTCTTGGTATACTGAAAATGGTATCATTTAATATTTGGTACTAAAACTTCTTTGCACAAGTACAAAATAGGCGATGATAAACGAAATTTTACCAAATGAATGTTATGTAATTGTACATTTCCTGAAGAGGATTTTCCTGATTAAACATAATGAAATTTTCCTTTCCGTGTTTGCCTTGTAATTCAACTCAACTGGCATTCGTTGCACAGACGAAATGAACTGGGCCAAAATTAAATAAACTCAGCATGAATTGGATGCCACGAAACTGAATCAGATGAAATTCGGGATGAATAAATCTATCAATCATTGAAATTGAAAGAGCTTTTATGAGGACTGTCGTGCTGAATGATGTATTTTGTAATTTTTTCCCTTAAATTTTGAGAGGGATCGACTTCGTCAGATGTTTCCTTCACATGCACATCCATCATGTATGCATAAATAGGACTCCTGTACGAGAGTATGAAAAGGACCAAAAAAAAGTATTTTTAGAATTCCCTCTTTTTTCTGTTATTTACTTAATGTTTTGTAAGATTTTGATGTGACCGTGACACCTGAAGTTATATCTAAACCAATTTTTTATACCCTTCAGCACTTTATTGCTATCGAACGCCAGATGGGTGAAGAAGAATAAAAGCGATATTTGTATGTTGTTCGAAATTGATTCACAGCATGAAATAGGCTATTTTTAACGCAAAATGTTTCATGGAGTGTTTGCTGTACTTCATAAACGGATGCGTAATATCCCAGACGGTTATTAATACTTCCATAACTATATATGTGTATTTGTGCCTGTACGGAGATTAATAAGGTATCAGAATGCGTCAAGCAGTCTCATTTAATGAAAACAACATCTTTTTATTTTGTGTCATCACAAGAGTACCTGTCCCGTCCTAATTAACTTATCTTCAGGAGCAAGTAGCAAGACACTGAAGAGAACATCTTAAGCATGATAAACTTCCTTAAAAACTTTATGGGACTTCTTACACCTATATCAGCAGTCATATTTCAAAAGAGTCTTACATTTCCACATAAATTTCCAAGGACTTGAAAACATTAACCTGAGATTATTCCGTTGTGTAAAATTGTATATTTTTCTTTATAAAAGGAAGTAAAATAAGTAAAGGAAATCTCGGGTGTTCTTGAAATTTTTGTTAGAAATTACAAAAATCAAGGTAACTTCTGCGCTTTTAAGTACAGCTTTTCCCTCTGGTAATGAGACCCCCAAACCTGAACGGACGTTAACTGAAACACCTCCGTACATTTGCTGTTATGACAGAACTGCTGTAATTTATCATCTCTGACCTGAATAATGATCTCATTACTTTCTTCTATCCAACCCCCCACTGGGGACATTAAATTCTCCTTAAAAGTTTTAATGAAACTGAAGAAAGCCTTCTATGATTGGTCTTACCCTAAACAGCTCACTTCCTTCTGTTTGAAAAGTTTTACTGAAAATGAGTAACGAAACTAAAAATTGTGAAGAAAATCCCCAATAAATCGTGACTAAAGATTGCTAAAACGATTTTATATTTCTTTTCCAGATATGAAACCTACAAGGCGACTCTTAAGAAAATCCCAGCCACCCGTCTGTCAAGACTAACTGAGGCCCTGGCAAATTACGATCCAGTTCTGAATGAGTACTTTTTCGATAGACACCCGGGGGTGTTTGCACAAATTCTAAACTACTACAGGTGAGTTTTCATGTCTTCCGGTGATAATTTGATAAACCTACAACAACCACTTTGCGGATGGGAAGATACCATCATTAAACCAATAAAACCAGTAAATTCAATGAACTTTTACCTTGTCGGAAAAGTAAAGAAAACTCAACAACTTAAGCGTTCCCAGCTGGGATTTAACTTAATTTCTACCCTTCAAATTGTATATACATGGATTAGCAAGCAAGAGACAGAAGGACACCAGGATAGGGGCAATGGCGGGGGAGAAAATTTAAATTGAGTTTTACACGAAGATAAATTCAATTCTGGCAAACTAAAACTTTTTCATTTTCATCCCGACAAGCAGAACTGGAAAACTTCATTATCCGACTGATGTCTGTGGCCCACTTTTCGAGGAGGAATTGGAATTCTGGGGTTTAGATTCGAATCAAGTGGAACCATGTTGTTGGTCAACGTACAGTATACATCGTGACACACAGGTAAGGGATAACTGCTTTGCATATGATAATATGATGGTAGTTTTTATTAATTAATAATTTTTTTTTTTCAGAATACTTTAGCTATTTTAGATAAATTAGATATAGAAAATGAGAAACCGTCGGAGGAAGCTGTAGCCAGACTATTCGGTTTTGAGGATGCCCTAATCAATGGGGAATTGACTTGTTGGCAGAGAATAAAACCGAAAATATGGGCCCTGTTTGATGAACCACAAAGTTCAACTGGTGCTAAGGTAATTTCTTTTATACATAAATGTATATAGAAAAATATATGAAATCTTTTCGTGGATGTGGGAATTCCATCGAAACAACGAAAGGCAGACCTAACAATGTTCAGGCAGAGATTTTTACGCCCAAAGTTCTAATAGTAAGCTCGAGATTCTGAAAACGTCATGAGTTCATGGTGGTTTGATAACATGAAAAAACACATTATAAAGAGAGAGTGCCGCATAGGTAGCCAAGATACTGTAGTTGTCGATATGAAATGAAAGGAATTCTCTCGGAAATCCGAAAACAAATCTTTTCTTACTCCTTCTGACTAAAATTCAGGAATAAGAGATTTCCATAATATAATTGAAATTTACCCTACATTTCTGACCCACTTTATTACAGAATAAGTAAAATAAGTGGGATGTTTTGCATAGTCCGCATTACTGCATGATAATACTCAACCGCAGAAAAACATGATATTCCTGGGATTCTGGAAAAATAAACCTTAATATAATTAAATTAGGGAACACATTTATCAGCCACAGTAATTTTTGTTGGATTGCTAAAGGAATTCCTACAATGACTCACTTCCACACGAAGATAAAAGGGCACAAAAACAAAAAACACAAAACAATTCTCTCGAGTGTATTTACTCAGTCCTAAAGTAAAAACTTAACTATTAGCCTATTTCCACGACAACAACTCCCCAATGTTTCTTAAATCATCTTCATTAAACGAAATGAGCTTTTCTGTAGTATTTTCTCAAGCAAAACACGCTCATATTCTCTCCATTTTCAGATTGTAGCTGGCATGTCGGTGTTCTTTATATTCATTTCTGTGATATCATTTTGCTTAAAAACCCATCCGGGATTTCGTGTTGAATTTCCATCAGCATCAGTACCATCAACAACAACAACGGCGTCATCAGTGGAGGCAGTCGCATCCAGGATGTCTGCATCAGTGTCCTCGGAATCGTCGGATCTATTAACGAATTACAATAGAATAGCTGCTGTACATATTGGGACGATATTAAACGGTGACAGTGGCAGTAGTTTAAGTAGTAGTTCTAGTGATATTGGTAGCGGACTCAGTCGAAGAGCAGTATCAAGTGAAGCTGTTGATCCAACACCGGCCTCTATCATCGTTACAGCACAGTCCCAGCCGAATGTACCTACCACAACTGCAGGAGAAGCCATAAAACCTGCAGTAACTACCTCTGAACCTGAAACCTCCAGTAAAAGCGCACCACCGACCAATCCTGCCAAAAGTGCACGTTCCAAACGTTACATTGGGGAGTATAGACGCGGAGATCTGACATCAGATGGCCCCCAACACGGGTGGCAGGAATCCTACGGCCAACCACATGAGGCCTTCTTTTACGTAGAGCTCGTTTGTAATGTTTGGTTCTTCTTCGAGGTTATAATTAGATTTATAGTGAGTATCGATTGATGCGTCCGTTATTGCCTCTTCCAGCAGAGCAATTAACCGTTCCTCTATCCAGGTATCGCCCAATATGTGGCAGTTTATCAAGTCACCTGTCAACATAATTGATTTCACCGCGACACTAAGCTTTTACACAGACGTCATGCAGAGAATGGGCGAACATGCCGGCTTACTGGAAGCATTCTCCATTGTCAGGATCCTAAGGCTATTCAAACTGACCAGACATTCACCCGGACTGAGGATTCTCATTCACACCTTTAAAGCTTCAGCAAAGGAATTGACCCTGCTCGTGTTTTTTCTTGTCCTGGGCATCGTTGTATTTGCCAGTTTGGTCTACTATGCCGAGAAATTACAGGTAAGCGATTTGTTAGCCATTTAAGTGGAATTTGATCGAACTCTTTTATCTCGTCCTTCCTGTCCTTTTCTTTATTCCAGTCAAATGACTTTGATTTCCTTTTATTCTCTGGGACCATTAACTTATTGGAAAAGGAATAGCATTTTGGATCGTTTAGCTCAAGCCAACGACTCCATGATTTCCTTAATTGCACACCCTTTGTAATCAGTCAAAAGGACTGATTTCACCAAATGACGGTAAACACAGTCATGGATGGATCCCTATTGGAGATGTAGTGGGACTGAAAAGCGACTGTGCTATATAAAGCTCTTTTAATCGACAGTTTTTGTATCTAAACCGAAGGTCTAATGAGTTTGGTGGTTAGCTTACGTAATTCCGCTTGATGTATACCTGTTTCTGGTTTGATATCGTTGTAACCTTGTCCCCCTTAATGGATTCATTCGCAATCTTATTGTTAAGGGAATTTCCAGGAAGGCATTCATGACCCAATTGGCATTTGAGGAGTGCGGAGATGGATATGAATTTAATTCCTTTAAGATAAAGGGCACGAATTTTAGTTGCCCAATTAAAACACGTCCATCCTGTTTTGGCAGATGTGTTCAGAATTCATAGACAGCTCCGTTGATTTCAATTTCGTGCTCACTTAGCAGAAAACTTTTCGAAAGTCCTGAAATTCTTAGAAGTCTTAACACTTGTTGAAGACAGCGTTGCAGAGAAAGGCGTTGTTCCCTGCTCTTGTACTAATTGAAAGTGGTTTCATTTTTGATATATCACCTGGAACTCACCGGCTTAGTTTAGGTAATTGCAGTCGGGCACGTATGAGTTTTGGTTTGGGTGACTTCTCCATTTCACCTGTTAAATTTAAATTGCTTCCTACTTAATCCAACCAATTCAGACTTAGTTACGTAAAACATGCCTCACCCATATCGACCAGCTTTGGAAAGCGTTTTTAATTACCTCTGACACATCCTAACCAAATAAAACTGAAAAGAACGGTGTGACAGCACTGGTGAACCATTCCATTATTCGCTAAATATACTTCGCCCTCATTACATACTCCCACCACTGCTTAACCCTAAATTCAATTACGTCTCAGGATTTTTCCAATAATCCTAAACGAGATTGTCAACAATGAACTTTTTTTGCGCTTTTCCACGTTTCGTCCTTTTTCCGCTTCACTTAGATTCAACAAAAGTTTGCTATTTACTTGTGGTCACGTAGTCCTACTTTATGGATAGGGCTCAGCCATACCTCGTCCTGAATGAATCAAATTTCGTGTAAACAACATCCACCCACACCGTTTAAACCACGAGCAAAACATTACCGGGCTCTTTATAACTTTCACAAGGGTGGAAAGCTCACAGATTAGTAAAAGGTGCTTATTATGAGCAGCCCTATTTCCAGGAGGCATTTTTTTCGGAGTTTTAAAGTAGAAACGAGAAATTACCAGACACCATTAAAAGTTTTATTAAAATTCACTAAAACTTTTCAGATGTAAGAAAAAGGGACTTCCGGAAGCTGTTCTCTTTCTCCTTGACTTCCTTTTGCAAACAAGCCCTGTAATAAAGTTTCTAAGACAAAAGATTTATTTATTTCGGTTGATTCCGAGGGACGCCCTCAAAGGTTTTTGATACTCTGGGCTTCAGGCGAAAGGGCAAAAACCTCGAACTTTGCAGACACCTTCAAATTATGAAAAAGACATCTTACTTTCTGAGGGATCCTAGAACTGAAGAACAATATCCCTTCTTTGTTTGCGATTAAAAGATATCGCCTACAAGCAAAATGGCCGTGATAAAGTGCAGACAATGAAATCTTTGCGAATTGAGCCAAAATGAAATCAGTTTTGTATCCTTCGTCAGCATTGATGTCTGCAGGAATCTGCCGCCTTAAAATGTGAGTTTTATTAGCCTTGAATGGATGAAAAATGGCACAAAGGCAACATTTGTAGGATGGAGACAAAGTTTTTCCAGACAATAATTTTTCTTGGGATTGAGGAGTATGTCTTTTGATGAGATTTTTCATTTCAAATGCATTTGATGAATCAGATGGGGGAAATACCTACTGAATGACGATTTTTCACTCAGAATTTTTATGATGACTATTTGTATGTGGTCCCTACTTGCAAATATTTTCACGACTTTTAATGAGGTGGGAATAGCAATGGGGCTGCATTAACTTAGAACTAATTCTGACGCTACAACTTGTAGCCTTTAACCAAATATTTCAATGAAAAAGAGGGGATTTGTGTGGCCCAGGTGATAAATCGCTTAAACCGAGAAACCCTCCATCTGCGGAGGGCACAAACCTGGCCTGGTCTGGTCCAATTGTCAAGACGACAACAAGACGGACAAAAACGGGGAAGTCGATAGCTCCAGATGTAACTAAGCACCACGTCTATAGCGAACCCCCTTAAGGGACATGATATAGAAGACGCGTCTGACCTTCATGTTATGATCCAGAAAAATGGAGGCGCCAAAAATAGGAATGTGTTCCACAAAAGTTTGATTTATTATCGTCCTACAGTTTAAAGGTTTGACGCTATTCTAAATTCTATATTGGGTTCTAGTATCCATATGAATAAAATGGTAGAAAAAATAAACCCTGGTGCAATGCATGATAGCTAATTTTCAAGAAATGAAGGTTACTTTCATGTACGATAGAAGGCATTACCTCTTTTAATCGTAAATAAACCTCGCACATACAATAGACAAGGTATTAGCTGCGTAGAAATTCTCAATTTATTTATTTTTTGCTGAAAAACCTGCTAAATTGTTATAAATCTACGCCAAAATCTATCGATTGCCAATAAGATTATTTCCTATAGAGAGGTAAATACCACCTCTTTTCCATCCAATAAACAGCTTTTGGCAATCTAATATCAAAATTCGAATTTGACATAAGTGAATAAATCCCCGTTTTCGTTCACTGTGACAAAATGCCTCTTTATCCTGACAGTGGTAACAGATGTTCGTTACTCTATTAATATTTAAATTGGCAATAGTACCAATTCCCAGTTTATCAAGAATTTTACTACCATTTTAAATTGCTCTGTCGATGCCGTCTGAAATCTTGGAGATCCTTTAAAATTTTATAAGATGAACAAATGTCGCAGACATTTCTTGTAGAAGGATCTATTCATGCATAGAAAATGCAAAAAGGCATATGCATCCCCATCAAGATGAATGCCATAACCTCACACCAAATCGCTTTATTTATTCTATCCAAGAAATTTTCCATGCCCACATTTGTTTTACGGTCGCACACATCCTTTTACTTTTATAGGCTTCCTCAACTCTTAACCCCAAGGCATTACCCCTTCCCAAACCGCCCTGCAAGAGTACAACATAAATTACAGACTCCTGGTGCTCTTCAAGAAAAAAGAAAAGTAAATATATCAAGTTTATATCTGGTACTAACTCTTGGGTGTACTTCCTCCTTGCAGGATAATCCGGATAATCAATTTAAGAGCATACCACTGGGACTTTGGTGGGCAATCGTAACGATGACAACGGTAGGGTATGGAGACATGGCACCTAAGACCTACGTTGGGATGTTTGTCGGAGCCCTATGCGCTTTAGCAGGTGTACTCACAATTGCACTGCCAGTACCCGTTATTGTCAGCAACTTTTCTATGTTCTACTCTCATACACAGGTGAGTAAACTTCTTGAGAATTATTCGAGTCAGCTGGACGCCAAGCACTTGAGAATGTTCAGGGCATAGCAAAGAAACTATTTGTGCAATGCTGTCATGCATGCCTATCACTTAGGGTTAAGCGGTAGTAGTTATAGTATCTGGCCCCATAAGGCAGCAACTGGAAAGCAGCAATTATACATTCCAAACGGACGACACAACTTTATGGGTTGAAATCCCTTGAAGAGGACTCCAACGTGTTTCAATTTTGCAGAACGAGGAGATCTGGCACACATAATAACGTACAGATGTGTACGGGCTGGGCTGGTGGAGCAGCTAACAGGTGTAAAAAACTGTCTTCAAAAGGATCGTGTACACTACTAATTGGAGTATTAGTATGCAGCCATTTCTTACAGACCATCCAGTCATAACTGCTTCGTATAAATCTGGAAACTGTTCAGGGATGAGAATTGAATTCATGACTTAACACAATTATCCGGTGAATTTATCGCCTTAATCCCTAAACTACGAAGGACTTTAAATCTTGCACACCTCTCTATATCCCGGCGTTGTGATTGTTTCTGCAATTTAGTTAATTGAATCTGGTTGAAGAGCGGCATTCCAATTGTGCATTTGTCTCAATAAATAATTAGAGCTGAATGGTGTCAGCCTTTCAGGTCGACATCATTAATCATCGCTGCATGATTTTCGCTTTTGTCGCAACACAAAATAGACACGAAAATCTGTCTAACACTGTTCTGGGTGATAGAATGGCAATAAAGACGTAAATAGCTGAATCCGGCCAAGCGTTTAAAGGCATAATTACATCAGCGAGGTGGATCAATTTGCCGGGTTGTATACCCGGGGCATAGAACATATAATCTCTGGCATCGGAAATTTAAATTATGTTGGCATGAATGCTTCCCGAGATGGGGAGGCTAGCGTTAATTAGCACGACGTGGATTTCGGGGGTTAATATTTGATGGGGTTTGATTGATATCTTTTGGGGAAGTTGAACGAGTTTTAATTGGTTTTCGTTTAATTTAAATTCAAATTACACCCTTTTCAGTTCGACGTGATGTGAATTGGGATATCGTCAAATAGTTTACTCCTCCTATTATACCATTTACTTATTTAAAATCTTTAGTTGCGGGCTTACTATCTACTTAATTGTCCGGCACATTTACATATCCATTATTTACATTTCATCGGGACCAACAAAAGTTGCAATACCCTTTAATGAAAATCTCCCATTGCAAAATTATTTCATCTCGTTATATGTCCACCATATCGAGTTACTATACCAGCTACTTGTAAATTCGGGTTGAACCTCAATATTTTGATATATCCGGTACGAAGGACCACCAACCTTCTTTAGAAGACTGCGCTCAGTGTTTTACTCAATCAAGAGTCTTCTTTTGGGACTGGAACAAATAGAAAACATTTCCTAGGACTTTGTGCATCATATATTAAAAAATCAAGAACATCGGTAACCAGAAAGGGTTCTCTGATGAAGAATTTGCTACCTTAAAATTTTGTACCTTGACCTGACTTTCGCTGACAACAGAAAACTAGTGCAGTTGGCATATGTTCTCTATTATAGTGACCATCCCAATTAGACTTGATTATTACCTCTGACATCGACCGTGTTAGTTCTGAAAAATATCTTCCTCTTTTCCAGCTTCCTTGATCATGATATTCTTTCTGTAGGTTACAGGCGTACATCCTTATCCTGGGGTTGTGTTGTATATAAATTATAATAGTGTGAATTTAATCTTCGCATCCTTCACATCTCCTGGAAAGTCATTTATAAAGATATAAAGAAAGAGGACCCAGTAGAAAGCTTTAAGGATCTTCGTATAAGAGCGGGAGAAGCAACAACAATAACGTCTTGCCGTCTATCATACTAATATTTTTATAACATTTAAATAGCGTAGGGAGAGAGAGATATAATACCTCAACCAAGAACTAAACGAAGATGGTGTATCACTCTGAGCAGTTCAGTTTCACACTTACGTTGGGAGCGAAAAACCGAATGCTAGCGCTAGGAACTCAGAAGTTTATATGTCTGGAAATATTCAGTTGTCTGCGAGTTCATCAGAGCTTAGAAATGAAGGGAAAGAGATCTAAACGTCTAAAACAGAGCTGAATATGCATCAATACCTTTCCTCGACGTCGTAATTCCTTTCTTCCGTGATTTCCTTCCCGCCATGGCTGTGCTACTAAGTGTATCTCCAAAGCTACTCCTGATACCCTGTCAGCGTGTATGCGTCTTATTCGGAAAGTCAGGACTCGAGGAGAGAGGAATGTCTTAGTTATAGATCCGAGCAGAGGAAGTGTTGAGAAATATCTCTGTCGCAGACCTTGGAAAATTTTCGATGCCAGCCGAGGACCTCAGATCGGTCTTTATCTTAGTGGAGAGGTGACGACGATGTCTTAGTCGTTGTCCTAAGGTAAAGTGGGAAATTAAAAGGTTATACCTCCGCACAAGACTCTACTTAACACCGTATGCTATCCCTTGAGGTTTAGCTGTAACATTAAAAATAAAATATATAATGTCAAAAATTACGCCACTGCCAGGATTTTTTTCCTCAACTCACGGACTAAACAAGCTATTTTCATGTGATGCAGTCAGTTAATTTAAACTATAATAAATCTGGCTGTTTAGTAATATACTATTTATTTTAGCTTACACCCTATAAAAGTTTTATTTAACTTGTTGGATTGCTCTCAATTTTAGCAAAACAAAATAAATTGTGGTCAATAAGCACAAACATGCTAGAGAAACGGCCAGTTAAACGTTTTAGACCAACTAAATGGTCTAAACATATGAACTGGACTTTTTAGTGTTACATAAACACATAATTCTCTCCCTTTATCCACAATGATTTAGCCAACCCACTAGAATTCTCTGCGTCCTACTAACTACTCCAGCTTTATTCAATTACTCCTGGTCTTCTTTACCTTCTCATTTTATAGTGAAATAAATTTCAAAAGTTCTTGCAGAACTTCCGCCATTAATAATAACTCGTTTGTGATGAAAACTTTGGTCATTTCTGTTTCTGCAAGAGTTCTGCACTGGATAAATTACAATAATAACAGAAAAATCTTCTGAGGATATTTACACTATTTCCCTCAGACATGGAACAGTATCAAAACCAAGAAACTATTCAAGCAATTGTTAAAAGATTCCCTGTAAAAACTTAAAACTCAACACTGTGATAGTAACATAAACCTAATTTCCGGGAATATATTCAAAACCATTGTGCAAGACTCCCGTTAAGAACACTTTCATAGGGTGGGGTATAGTTCTTCAAAACTTCCTCTGATGGGTATAAGGAGACTGCAAGGGTAGTCTGAGGCGAGGGAATGATATTTCCGTGAATTTTAAACCAAAACGAAGTTGGAACAGAGTTGAGCCTTTAGTGAAACCTAACGAAGGCAGTCAGACATATATACTCGAGTTTTGATATGAGAACCTGTTGCCTTAGGGAGCAGGTTGCGTTATTCGTGGTTAAAAGTTGCACGGAACCATTTTTCCCAGTTTGCGTTTAATAGGTGGAGTATTTTACTTTGAAATTTTGCAAAAGGGCCAACTTTACATTGAGAATATTATGCTCATGGGTAAAAAATAAAGATAGAAATTCATTTCAGAATTGTTAAGGGAAGCAAATCTTGGTTGAAGGTAATTATGTCCATGAAATGAATATTTTCTAAAATTGGACTGTGTTGTGGGAAAATATTTGTGAAAAACTCCTGGAGTAATTTTGTTCGCCTTTGATGCATTAGGAAAACTTTTGAGTTTTTCAAAAGATCTGTACAATATTCACGGTGAATTTTGACTTAATCATTTTAAATGGCACTTATGAGCTCCCGCAGTAGACATTAGACACAAAAAACAAAAATAAAATCGTCATTGAATTTTTTTTTGTCGAAGCCAACTATTGAATTAGTTAACAGAAACTATTAAAGTTATCCTTCGGCTTGCACAGTTTCGCTATTACGCGATTTCTAATTAAAAAAACGGGATAGTTTATTTTTTTTTATTTTATATATTATTATCTATTATTTGTTATGGACCACCTTTAACTCCTTTAAAGTCCATATATAGGACTTTTCCCTTTAATATTTCAAACACTCTTTTTTTAATGAGCCATGAATTTTTTGGAGCTTTCGGGAGTCCAACTATAGTTACTTTCATGCAATCTATCACAGTGGGATTATCTGGCCAGGCGTCCAAAATGAATATTCAAGATTGTCCTGAAAAAAAAACCAGTAAATAACAAAAAACAAACACTATTAAGCTCCATTTATTGCTCTAAGCTCCACTATTTGCCTTCATTTATACGAAACTAAGCATAACACTGAAACTCAAAAACTTTTATTCTTCTCAATTTACTTCTCACTGAACCAAGCTGGACCTTCAGGATCGACTAATTTTCAGAAAAAAACACCCCTTTTTTCTACATCCCTTGTTTGTTATTGGATGACCTGAATTTATTTTCATGTATTTTGTGAAAATAGCATTTTCGTAAATAAATACCAGCCAGAAAGCGACCAGCCATTATGCGTAAACACTTTTCTTATCATCCCCCTAAGATTTATGATTTTTATGCCACAACGCCAGAGTGACCATTATACCAACTCGGCACTAACTTTAAGTGAAAAAACCTCATCTAACTCTTATGCCGTTCATTATACGAGCAATGAGCAGCACATTTCAGAGAATGATTTACGGATGTGGCAGGAATAGTGTCCTATAACATTCCGAGAATGGTGTAATTTACGCAACAGCAACCAAATAATCACAGGAAATTTCACTAAGGACGAATAGCACTTACCACCCCACATGTAATAACCACCACCTCAGATATTAAGCACCACCATATCACACAGTTTGGACGCAATTAAAATTTTTTACAAATTTTCCAGAGTTTTTCGTATGTTTTTGTTTAATAACTGCTTTCAGTCAGAGTACACCGTATTTGTAGAATACAAAAAAAA
>QYTT01081112.1:0-10741 GCA_006980735.1 Dasypogon diadema | reverse complement strand
GAGGAAAAACAAGGAGGCGACTGATTTAAGTATGAAGGAAGTCGACAAAGCGTCTCACCGAACGGAGTTTTTAATAGTTAAATTTTAAAATGCCCGCTGGACAGGTATGTCATTTCGGGTAACAAAGAAACCTAATTTGTCCTTTAAGATTAAGGTGGAGATTTTGACTCAAGCTAATCCAGAGCAACTGGTAAAATTTGATATTGTTTTCATTTTTTTTGTGAACTATCCTGAAGTTATTTTAAATTCGTATCGATTGGAATAAATTATGGTTACAATAACATAAAGAGAAAGGCAATAAAGAAGTGTTAAATTATGTGGATTATAAAAAGTTTTATGAAGGTATTTGTGTCGCACTAGTTTGGCGTACTTTGAAGTAATTGCGTTTTTTTTGCAGACAGAATTTATAATATGGAAAGTGTTGATGAATAAATGTTTAACACATAAACATACCAAAAGAACAAAATACCAAGGAAGTCCGAAACTTTATTTTGAATATTTTAAAGCAAATTATTTTGTTGATAATTCTTCCAACCATGTACATTCTCCCACGTATCCTATATTAGAATTGGCATCAGTTATTTTTCCCTAAATTTTTTGTAAACAGACATACCTTAAGTGTCTAGGCTTTAGTTTATATTTGGGTGTCGGCGCCTCAGGTAATACAAAAAGAAGTTATTTGTATTTGGGGTTACAGTTACGCAATATTAAGTGTTTTATCTTTTGGTTCTAGAGTATTGTTTTATTCATTTTTTGAAAAGCCACCTGGGAGGCAATCCCCGGTCCATCATTTGCCATTTAAATAGTAAAGGGTATGAAGAGATAGATAAGTGTCATTAACGAAGAGGCTCTAGCTCTCAAGTCCGAGCGGTCATACAGCAAATAGGAAGGGTGTCAGAGGATGGCCATCTTTGACGGGGAGGGCAGTTTAGAGAGAACCCATCTCAGGGGAAGGATAACCTCTCTCGAATCATCAGGCCCGGTGCTAAACTATTAAGCTACAGTTTGGCCAGCAACTATTCCATAGACAACAGATTCTTACCTTCTTTTAACTTTATAGCGGAGGAAGTAAGAAAAGGAGTATGTGCAGTGAGAGGTTCGTTTTTTTTGTTCCAGTTCTAATGTTATACGTCCATTTTGGAGCGTCCATATCCCACGCCCCAATCCGGCGAGCAAGGCCACCCCGCCGCTCCACCGTCCTGTTTGTCCCTCATAATATTTTGTTTATCATATATTTCTTGATATTAGACATAGAGCCCTCCTGGACATCTCCGTATTGTATGTCTGTAGGTGGGTTTCTGAGGTGATAGCTATATACGTATCGTAATGACCCCAACCTGCAGTCATTACAGTTTTTAGGTATTTTAACAGTTCAGCTGGACTATTGCAATTCTTCCCTTTTGCTATGATTTGTATATTGGTGTTGGGTATACCAGAAATTATGAAGGACGTAGCTTTTTTTCCGAAAACCTCACAAGTATTTAAGAGCGCCAATTTATCGTAGTAATATTCTCTCAAAGTTTCGTGAGACCTCTTCGTAAGCTAATCATTATATCGAACAGTTCGGCATAATTAGTTTCTTCCGGAAAAGCTTCCAGTAATTTTTCTTTCCACTCATCCCACTTATAATTCAGGCTTGGCAAACTCTCATACCAGGTCTTAGCACACCCATCAAGATTTTGTGTAGCGTAGTAAATTGTGTTAGACTAATTCCAGACGTAAATAAGTTATAATTCGTTCACTTTTACCAACCATTCCGAAATCGAGCACCTTTTATTAATAGGGTTGAATAATGGGATTGAGTCAGAACCTGTTAAGTTGCTTTTTCCTTGTTGATGCATCACTCAACACTTTCAGCTAAGGAGCTCACAATACTTGTTAAATGAGCTAATTGCCCTCTTGCAGTTACCATATTATTTAGTTGAACCACACTCGAATCATGAGAGCTAACATCACTACTAGAGCTTTGGGGTACTATGTGTTTTTCCCTCCAAGTGAGTTTCACTAATTTTTCTTTCCTGTAGCGACTCATATCTAACCTACTCTAGTGAACTAACACTACTAAATACACGTATACGTTACGTACCAGAAATGTGCGACGTAAAACGAGCCACATTTTTTCATACATTCCTATACAAAGCCATCTTTTTAGTTACGAATAAAACAACCCTTATTATAAGAAACAACAAAAGTCACAAATAAGCGATAACGTAATTATGTACGTAATGTAATTATGTCTTTCTCTTAAAAAAGTCATCTAAACGTCTCTGATTCGCATCTTTTTTTTATTTGCATGTATTTCCCCGTAACATTTATAGGCGAAAATAATCTTATTGTTGACTTCGAAACTCCGTTCAAAATTAGGATCATTTTTCTCAAATATTTCCATTGCTGCATATAAGTGGTTAAAAGCCTCAATTAATTTCTTCGATATCAGTTGCTTTGTCTCGTTGCTGGAAGTGGAAACTGATGCCTCGTGATTGTCTTTCAGTCTTTGTTCTTCGAGTTCCACTAAATCCTGGTCCGACAATTCTTGACGTAAAGCGAATTTATGGACGTAAATATGAGGAATGGTGACAAAATGTTACTTGACGTAAAACGAAATGACGTAAACCGAAACGCCGTAAAACGAGGACTGCCTGTAAATGATGCACTAGTCAAAATTATTTTCAAAATCACTGTTTTTGTTTCCTTTCTTTTCTGTTTTTTTTACGTGCGCTTAAATACAAATGTGGTAATCCCAA
Source organism: Dasypogon diadema (assembly GCA_006980735.1). NCBI lineage: Eukaryota > Metazoa > Arthropoda > Insecta > Diptera > Asilidae > Dasypogon > Dasypogon diadema. The sequence goes on along the minus strand of QYTT01081112.1, from coordinate 7,997 downwards.
TTCTGAAGTTGTTAGGTAGGATGGGTGGTTAAAACGGATATAAAATCCACCCAAAAAAACGTTTAGTGTGAAATGTTTATTTTTACTTTTTATGGACCACTAATGAAATTTCTGCGCTCCCTCACGTTTATCTGGAAGGAGAAAGAAAACTTTATTTTACTTTTACCACTAATAACAAGATCACGAAAAATGAGATCAACGAAACGCTGGAACACTAAGGGAGCATTTCTAAGTCCGAAAAGCATCCTATTCAAACTGCCCAAATGGAGTAATGAAACTCGTATAAGATATAGAATCAGCGGCCATTTTTATTTGATGAAACCCGCTCTTTAAATCAAGTGAGGTGAAGAACTTTTTATCCGTCAATCTATCTATCAAATTTTCCACCAGGGGTAAGGGGTAATTCTCTCTTTTTGTGTATTTATTGAGAATTCTATAGTCTACGCAAAGACGATAATTATCTGTATTATTCTTTTTTACCAGAACAATCGGCGAACAGTATGGGGAAGTACTCGGACGTATGATATTTTTTTCCAATAAATCATTTAATATAGTTAAAAGTTTTTCTCTCTCCACGTAAGCTAATCGTCTAGGAGTGCGTTCAGGGTGGCAGTCAATTTCACTCGAGTTAAGTTAACTCTTGAATGATTTTGTGTGGGTAAACGTCAAACGTCAAGATTGTCAAATCTTAAGATGGATAGCCGCCATAAAGTTGTTATTATTTCTGCATTAACTGCTGAAAAAACATAACAGGATTTGTAAATCGTGCAATAGAAGTAAAATAAATTCCAAGAATTACGAACACGTAAAAAATTTTAAAACTTTTTTTAGTCATATCTAGGCGAAAGTGAGGATGATGACATGACTATTGCTATCTGCGTATCAAAACTACGAAAAACACCGACGAGAATCGAAAATTACGTTGAGCGAGTTGTGGGCAATTATACATCGTGTGAATTTCAGCAACATTTTCGAGTTCCAATAGAGGCATTTGAAAAACTTCTTTTCCTGCTTGGGTCGACATTCGAAAAAGAGACGGGGGCGGTTTATGATGGAAGCATTTTAAAAAGAGACCTGTTAGCAGTTATTTGGCTATTAGCAACACCAGAATCTTTCAGGTTAGAAGAACTTTTTAAAATAAGTACAATTTTAGTACAATGTACACATCTACATATTTCTAGATCCATTGGAGAACGTTTTAACATGGCGAAATCAACTTTATCATGTGCTTTCGTGAAGATAGTGAATATTCTAAACACCTTGGCACGTCATATATAATAAAATGACCTGATGCATATAGAATGAGTGAAATTGAAGAGGGATTTCGGCGAATGGGAGGATTACCTAAAATAATTGGAGCAATTAATGGCACGTACATAAGAATTGATGCTCCGCGCGAACATGCCGTAGAATACATTAATCGTAAACGGTACCACTCTATTACCTTCCAAGCGATATGCGATCACACACTGAAGTTTAAGATTGTTTTGCAGGCTATCCAAGCTCTGTCCATGATTGTCGGATTTTTCAAAATTCTGATATCTACAAAGATGTTAGACGAAATTCACAGATATATTTTCCAAATAATTAGATGATTGTTGGAGATAAAGCATATCCTTCGCTAATGTGGTGCTTGGTACCGTTTAAAGATAATGGCTCTTTAACTATTAGCCAAAAATTCTTTAATCAACAGCATTCCAAAACACGACAAACTATTGAGCGAGCATTTGCTTTGTTATTTGGGCGCTTTCGTAGATTGAAACATTTACATATGCAGCGCTTGGATTACGTACCAAAAACGGTGCTTGCGGCAAGCGTACTTCATAATATTTTCCTGGATTTCAGCGATGACTTATCATTCATGGAAGACGTGGTAAATATAGATGGTGAAAGCACTGAAGGTGAGGTAATTACCTCATTGCAGGAAAACTCGCAAGAAGCACTGGAATTGCGACGAAGAATTTGTGAAGAGCTTTGAATACATTGTATATACAATAATATGAAAAACATAAATTGTACAAAAAGGGAATAAATAAAAACGAATTGTTTACAACTTGTCGATCAATTTATTCATTAATTCTTTATGGTCTTCCTGTGATTTTTTTAAAACTAACAAAAGTTCTTCATGCCGTCTTTTTTTATCAGCCTGCATTTGTTCGAGAAGCTGAATTATCTTGTCAGTTCCACGCTTCCTTCTTGTGCTGCTGGTATTAGGCGTTGAATCGGGTTCCCCTGTGGATGGCTTCTCCGGTAATGTCCGCTGGAGTTGTGATCCCGGAATATCGGTTGCTCTTGCGGATGTTCTTGTTGTCTGACCCTCAAGTGAAGTCGTTGTGTCACCTGGTTCTTCATGACTTAATACCTCCAGCTCTTCTTCATTCGGTCGAGTGAGGCGATTTTCTCTTAAGGAAGAGGCAATCCATGACGGTTTACATGATGGGTTTTTGCCGAGGATTTCATCCATTTCTTTAAAATATTCAAAATCTGTTCGGCTCGCTCCACTTTGCCCGGCACCCGTGTTGTCAAGCTGCTAATTATATGCTTTCTTTAATGCTTACCACTTCCATTGGCACTGTTCGCCATCGTAATGCCAACCTTTGGTGCACATTTCATCACTTACCAGCTTCCAAGTGACTGACCGGCGCACACAATCCGACGATAAGTCTTTTTTATATTTTACGTATAAGCTTATCAAATATAATGTTGCGTTCCGGCACCATTTGCACCTCGAACCTTTCCTTTTCCCTTTCTCGATTATTCCTCGCGAGGAACCTGCTATCGCACAATTCGACTTGGCGTTATTTCGATGATTTCCGCCTTCATTTCCTGTGGGTGACATATGAAGAAAAGAAATTGTACTTTTTGGATAACTATTATAATAATTAAGATAAATTTTGCTAGACAAACCATATTTAACTTACCAATAGAGACATCTTCCGTGGTTTCTTTCTCCATGTTTAGGACGGAACTAATCTCCTCAATAGTTGTATTGCCTATAAAATAATTATTATTAAACCATACCAATATTTTTAATTGTATGTTTTTATTTTACCCTCTTCATCTTCTACTAAAACATAACTATTTTCCCACGACTCCATCATACTAATAATACTTTGAAATATCCCGCGCTTTACTGTTAAGTTATCACTCTGAAATTTCGTTTAAAACTGTCAAAGCTTGCTAAACTTGTACTCGAGAGCACGAGTTTAACTAACTATAATCTGAAGTTAGCTGTAATTTAAGTGGTTTCGAACTAGCCCACACCTTCTCATACATGTTCACACGTTTTGTGTGTTTACACTCGCTGGGTTTATTTGACTCCCACCCTGAACGGTTCTTGTTGTGTTAACTTGACTGCAGTTAAATTGACTGCCACCTTGAACGCACTCTAGGAGAACAAATATAGTATTCGTTTTCGTCAAGTTTTATGATCATCTCGTAGTTTGTTCGTGGTTCTTTCAACCGGTTAATATTCTCTTTATATTCCTCAATCTGATTACAAATTTCACTTTTATACAAAGGCTCTACTTTACATGTGTCCTACTATGACATCTGAAGTCATGGTATTACTTGCGACAACAATTAAATTTATTAATATATCCTTATTAATTTCAATAAATGTGTTGAAGCAACCCATCGGTATCAATTCGGCATTATTAATACCAAAATATTTCTTGTTTGGATGTAGTGGTTTGATTTGATTCACATCAACAATTTTTTCTTTTATTAAAGTGATCGAACTTCTCTTCTTTTATGTCATTCAAACAATTTACCTGTTGCCTGTACTCTTTCACTGCTTCTGATGATGGATGGTTCAACTGGGGACAATCTCTTCTCTGCTGTTGTGTGGATCCGCAGGAAAAACATGAACCTGGTAAAAGCTTTGGTGCTCTACAAACATCTGTCGTATGTCCTACTTTACCACAGTTATAACAGCTCTTAACATTTTTCAGATGACTGGAACTTGATTTCAACTGGTTAGATGTAGGTAGGTATTCTGTCAAAGTAATATTTTTAAAAGATTGCAGTAACTCTTCCGAAGACAAGTATTGCTGAATTCTGGCTTGATTTCTTAAAGTCACATTAGTAATTCCTTCGATCAAATACTCCACCAATTCTTCATCAGAAATTGACAATTGAAGCGACAAAAACTTTTTTTCATGATAATACCTAGCAAATTTTTCAGAAGGCATCCACCTTCTACTTTCAAACTCTCCTCAACTTTAATTTGCTTGCGCGTGTATGAAACATAACCTCTTAATCTTTCGAAATTTCCGTAAGGGTAGCATTTATATTGGCTGGAACCGAATGAAACCATTCCAATGCCTTACCTTTTAGCTTACCAATCACGATAATTTTCATCTCCTCATCACTAATATTATATACTGTTTGAATACTCACTATCTGTGCTCTCCACGTAGGAAAATTGTCACTTTCAAATTTCTTTGACATTTCTCCTACATTGTGCAAAGGAGTTTCAGCTCTATGTAACCATCTTTCCGATAAAAGCAAATTGTTTTCCCTCAACAATAAATCTTTTTCTCTTTTTAAAAGTTCAACTTCTCGCCATAAATCTCCCGCTTCGGATATTGATGACGCCTTCTCTTCATCTGCGTTCACGTTCTTTTCTACTTCTACCCGCATTCATCCCTCTTTCCTTTAACTCTTTCTTCAGTTTCTGAGTAGTAGATTTAGATTGAGGCGAGGCTGAAGTAGCCTATGCACTGCGGCCACCAGTTTGCCTATTGTGCTCCGCATTATTTAAAGTTCCTCCATCAGTCCCACTCTTTCGAGAAAGAAAAGTATCTTTTTGAAGGAAATATTCTCGAAGACTGTAGGCCTCAACGGATGTGCCCCAAACAGCTGGAATCGACATCGTGCAACTGCCTCGCATTCGCAAAGAATGTTCTCCGACGTCTCCTCCTCTTCGAGACAGAATCTACATATTTCGGTGGTTTCAACACCCATCCGATTAAGGTGCTTTCCAAGCCTGCAGGGTCCTGTAAGGACTCCTACAACGATTCTTATCTGATTCTTTGGCAGTTGTAATAGTTCCAAAGTTCTTTTTTGGGAAGGGCTTTTGATAAATTTGTTTGTTTGTTTTGAGCCTCTTTCCAATGCCAACTTCTGCTCCAGCTGATTATGTAGCCAGGTGTTGAGGGCGTATTTAGCGATTCTATAAGAGATACTGCAGAAAGGTTCTGGTCCAACGAGGGGCATTGATGCACCTCTCTTGGCCAGCATGTCTGCTTCTTCGTTACCCTCAAAGCCTGAATCCTCCGGTATCCATTGTTCCGTTAGGTGGTTCTGTGCTTCAAGACTAGACAGCACTTGGATACACTCGCACACTAGTTTTGACTTGATTCCAGGAGAGGATATGGCTTTAAGTGCAGCCTGGCTATCTGTGTAGATATATATTTTCCTGTTTGTATAGTTTCGAAGGAGGTTTTCGTCGGCACATCTGGCGATGGCATATACCTCCGCCTTGAAAATTGTTGCATATCTCCCTAGGCTTTGATGTATCCTAACCCTAGGAGCGACCCCATATATTCCCGTTCCGACCCCCCTCTTCGGTTTTAGAGCCATCCGTATACCAGATCAGAGCTCCTTTTTCATGGTCAGGAACCACGGCCTCCCTGTTCGATATACTGACTTTAAATGGCAGACAGAAGTTATATTTGGTTAACATTCTGTCTGCCACCATATCCAATATTGGTTCTGATTTAGTTCCATCAGATAGTGAGATGTGATTCTTAGATCTCCAATCCCCGCTTCCATCTGACATGGCTCTGTACATCACCGCTTTCGCCTCCTTCTCAATGGTTTTGCTAAGGGGCGGTAGACACAGTAATGCCTCCATAGCCACCGTCGATGTGGTACGCATGACACCAGTTACACTTAGACATGCCAGTCTCTGGACCTTATTCAGCCTGAGATCGACTGTCTTTTGTGAAAACTTTGCCCACTAAGCCACTGAGGCATAGGTGACCATGGGTCTCACTACCGATTTGTAGAGGCAGATCATGATGCCTGGTTTGATCCCCCATGTTGTTCCAGCCAGCCTTCTGCAGTTCCACAGAGCTGCCGTGGCCTTTTGGACAGTTTTGTCAACATGCTGATTCCAGTTTAGCTTATCATCAAGAGTTACTCCGAGATATTTGGCCTCCCTGGATAATGGTACCATTTCCCCGAAGAATGTGGGCACGTTTATGCTCCTCATCTTAGTCTTTCTGGTGAAAGGCACAATTTTTGTCTTGCATGGGTTTACTGACAGCCTATGCATGGCACTTCTGAGTAGTATATTCATCATACGAATCCATTCTGGATCTTATCCCACTCCTCAATTTTTGTAGGTCTTACTTTCAAATAAAACTACCGAATTTCTTTTTTTTCATATATTTCGCACACAGATAATTAACACGCTCATTCGTTCCAAGTTTCCACTTACGAATTTCCGTCTTCATCTTGCTATAACAATTGGTGACGTCAGACCGGCGCAAGTTGGGACTTGATTAGTTTGTACAGCACTTCCTCGAGTCAATCTTTGAGTTGACTTTCTGCAAATTATGAATAGCTTTTATTTAAGGAAAAACATATTCTTTCGCATTATATTTTTATTTAAAATAAACTATTTAAAATAAATCAAATCCCTCAAAACAAAAATAATGTATAATTACCATCAATTTTTACCTAATGCGTGCGGTAATTTGAGCTATGAACGAAATGTCAAAAATCAAGCAAAGTAAGCGAATTGGAATACTCTGCTGTGCTCAGTCCCATTTAAAGAGGAAGAAGAAGAAGCAAATTGCAACGAGTTTGCCTGATGCTCGCTTATCCATGCCTGATGCTCGTCTCGATCTGACGTCACTAATTGTTATAACGAGACGAAGACGAAGACGTAGACTTTGGATTGGAATCGGCCTCTAGGATTACCATAATTATGCGTAGAGAAAACTTTCAGAAGTTGTTTGAAGATTTCCGGTCCGCAAATGAGTAATTCGTTCAGAAAGCGATTGAAAATGTTCTAAAAATATTACATATATTTTTTTGTTTGTTTTGAACAATATATTTTGACAGACCTGAAGTTTATATATTTCCAGTAGTGGCACAATTTGAATTCAAATCTTGGCGCACTTTCAAGGATGCAAACGACCGTTTCACTTTGTATGGCGCCGTCTATTTTCTATGCATTGTCTGCAATAGGAAATTTAACCCTTTTACTACCTGTGAGCCAATATATTGGCTTTATTATAGGCTTATTTATTATACGGGTAGTAAGAGGGGTTAAGGGCCGATTTCCATCCAAGTCTACGGCTGTGTTGCTTATCTACGCTCGGTAGATCGAGCAGATTTTTCAGACTTCTTAGACTGCTCTGGAGATGCGCAACGGCTTCAATTATCCTGGGCAATATTTTTTCTTTAGGTTGGTAGTACATCCCTCAAATGTCATATAATAACTGTTGATGACGATTTCTCAAAAGCTTAGCTTTAAGCGTTATATATTTACTATGGAAAGAAATAATTTGGCGTTGCTATTAAGTATTGCTGGGAATGTTTTATTTAGTGATGATGATGAAGAAGAAATAGTTGGAATGGAAAGGAAATCTGTGGGGAATATTGAAAACTTCGCTGAAAATACCGTACAAAGGATGATCCCTTCCCAGTTCCGAACCCACTTTAGGATGATGCCAGACACCTTTTACAAAATTTGCAGCGACATATCACAATTAAGAGAAAATTCATTAACGCGCCCGGAACTTTCAATAGATAAGCAATTTATGCTGACAATATGGTACCTTGCAAATCCAGAATCTTTCCGGTAAGTCAAAGGTTTTTTTCACCGCAAATTACTATTTTAATTGGAATCACCCTTTCAGAACTGTAGCTAACCGCTTTAACATTAATAAATCGACCTGCCTGAAAATTTTGCGAAGAACTTGTGAGAGACCAATGTCCTTGAATGTACAAAAGAAAATAATTGCCTGGCCTTCATCTGC
>QYTT01081103.1:0-14861 GCA_006980735.1 Dasypogon diadema | reverse complement strand
TCCACATGGGGAAATCGCCGAAACTGTTCGAAATTGCCGAATTTCCCGGCCAAATTTTGTGGGCACGCTCAGAAGTCTGTTCCCTTTCGATTGGGCCCTCCCGCGCTCAGATCCGAGCAACTTTAAAATTTGGTCCAAAAAAATCCATGGACTATCCATGTTTTTTGCGAAATTTGGACGGAAATTTTTTTGGCGCGAAATTGGTGCCAATCGAAAAGGAAATTGCCAAAAAACTACCCTCGCTGATGGGCGCGCCTGAATTCTAGTGTCCATGGGTATTTTCGTTCTTACCTACATCCTGGGCATCCATACTGTTCGTGGTTCTATAAATCTCTCATGAAGTGTTCTTACTCCTTAAATCGCTCGTTTATGTTTTCACTGATAACTCCACTTTCAAACACTGGGGTCGGTTTACTTCAATTAAATTTATTTTTCTTTACGTTAAATATTACAAAGTTTAAAATTCTCAACCATCCCTTTTACGTTGATTATGAATCTTGGATACACTACACAGCAAGAAAGTTAGGAAGTTATGTATTTTCCGCATGTATCTGAGGTAAATAATCGATACAACAAACTTAAGGAAGATTTATGAAGGTATCAGAAGTTTCAAACTATACATTTCTCCTCGGTATAAATTCAAAGAAAATTAATACACTTATTGCAATCTTGTTTATTCTGGGTCGAATTCGGTCTATGTAACAATTGCTTTCGTTTTATCTATGATCTGTCTATACGAAACAAATCAGTATTTCTCCTTACACAACTGTCTTTATTGCATTAATCAAGTCTCTAACCTTTTTCGTTCGTGAATTCTAAAAGGGAACCATTGAGTTAGACTTGGGCTAATTTAATAAAATCCTTTTTTATCAGATTCAATTCATTTGAGAAAGGTACAAAGAGCTACGATTCATGAACTGAAACTTTGAAATGCATTAGCCCTTAGCCATCTTTACCTGTATGCCATCCCACATGATGTAAAAATACCGGATTTGTTATCAGACGCAAAAAATAATTGATAAAATGATAGCGTTTTCTCCCTGAATGCGTACTTACTGCTTAAAAAATAGATAGAAATTAACGGTTCTAAAAGGTAAAAAAGTCTTGCATCATTTTATTAATAGCGATTCAAGTAACATGCAATATAAGTAGCCGGGAAGTTGAGAAATTTTCTGCTTCAGAGGATTAAAGAAATGTGATAAGTCTAGATTCACACGTACTGGTAGCTAAGTTTGTCAGATAAAATAACTGTTGTACGTGATAGAGGTTGATCTTGAACAAAGGAACATGAAGAGCTGGCTGAAATCATATGAACCTCCAACTCTTTACGTACTTTCAAGTTTTTTAAATACTGTCAATCAATTAATCAATATTAATGTAGAATAATATTCCTGCCATATACACGTGCATAAAATAATAATAACAAAATAAAGACCTTACAAATTTTCCCTTAAATTGATTACATATTGTCTATTAAAGTCAATATAATACCCAAAAATACAACACAAAACGATGAATTTTTCTATGCCCAAAGAAGCTTAACCACCCACCTGTTTCTGATATACAAGAAAAGGCACGTGTTCGATTACTGAATTATTATTATAATGCTTTAATGCTTCAATAACTACAACCAAGGTAATCACAAACCAATTCTAAGAAGCCTTAATAAATAAATCTATTATCCTCACAAGTTGGAGTTTCTCTTTTTGTGAAATTACGTTATTGCAATTAAATAAACAAAACCTTCACAACGTAAGAATTGTTTCGTTTTCGTTCCAAGTTTCCAAATTTCGATCTCAAGACATTCAGAGGTGTTTCCTTTGACATAAAATATATATCTACATACACCTATGCTGAGAGGTGAGATTGTTTGTCACAGACAAACAACAAATATATTTTATGAATTTTTAAACATATTAAATGTTGCATTTTATCCTCCATAAATTGAAAAAACAAATTCTCGAAAATATTTTGGAGGCTTGTGGAGAAAGTCAAATATTTGAGAATGGAAAATCGAGGATGGATGATATTCACCTACGAGGACCAAAATATCATGGAGTGGCTGAAATCGACAGTGGGTGAGGTCAAACCGTGGGAAGGAGCTGATTTTAGGGTGATACAGGATAACAAAATTTTTCATTTCAACAATCTTGTTGGCTACTTCCTCAGCAGTCAAGATACGTCTGCCAAGAAATTCTTGACTACATCGACGCCCAAAATAATGGCTTTAACGTGTTAGAGTGGAGCGTTTATAAAAGAACCGATGAAGGCCAAGACTAAAGGGGGTAGACTTTTAGTTGGTCTTCATTTTCGACCAAAAGCAAATTGATGTCGTGGATCGGTCTGTCAAAGGAAAAAATTGGAGGTAAGAGGCAAAACTTACTGCGTCCTCTGCAGGCATAGACGCAATAAGGTCAAAAGCGATGGTCCAGAGACACCCGCAATGAAAATGCACACAACCACTAAACCCGGCCAGTCGACAACGTCTGAAGAAGTGGCTGTCCAACCATCTGGCAAAAAAAACCCTTCAGAAAGGATGCAAAAAAAATACAAAGGGATCTTCCATCAGGCAAAAGTAAGGAACAAATAATATAAGCCTGGACGTCCGACACGAAGGTTCGCCATCAGCGAATGGAGACGTTCGAATAAACGTCCATCATGCAAAATGGGCTTCGCCTGTACATAGCAGGAGGTTCATTAAGAAAGGCTTTGATGTAGCTTTTATGCAAGAACCTTGGGTTCTGGACATGGACAAAAGAGTTAAATATTTAGGGTCAATCAAAAAAGATCTCTTTAGGTCGAAAAAGCACCCTTCTGCAATGTCATCACCATTGAAGTTTGACTATAGCGGGTAGTCGATTTCACCAGACTTCTACTATGGTATCTCTCTGTTTAGATTGGTGTCTTTTGATGTTCGTTTTTAGCTCTTATTTCAGAGTAAATTGCTCAGCTTTAAATAAGCCATGGAAATTCAGGTGAATATATCCTCATTGTCCTTCTTTTTCGATTTCCTGCAGATGAGAGTAACTGAGCTCGAAGCAATACCTATTTTTTCAGTGATAATTTACATTCATAAGAGTACAAATTTTAGAAATAAAATTATGCGGCTCAAATTTCCACGTTATAAAAAATTTAACAAAAATTGTAACCAGTGAAATGAATACTATTCCTAGAAAAGTACCATCTCTGCCTATTTCATATTCAGCAGCACAAATAAATTTCAACTTCCAAGGTGTAAGGCTGTGAATAAATTCAGTTCTGCTCTATATATCAAGGTGTCGTGGTTCCACGTTAATGTGAAACCACAAAGCAGAGTTGATAAGACTCCAAGTACACATTTCCAGGATGCTATGAAACATCAACCATAAATCACTGGCTTCTCGTACTTTCTTAAATCCCAACAACCAAAATTAGTTGCACGTCCAATTAAATTACACACTATCTCAGGGCACCCATGTCTCAGCGCTCAGACGTTAATCTCTGTTCAGTTCGAAATAAGTGTTTTCGTTCAACTGCCACACTGCCAGTCATTTCAACTGAAATTGAATTTTGAATCAAATTTTGGTTAGTTTAAAGCAGCTACACGTGAATGGATTTCAATTATCGTTACCTTTGTGCAGGTATGTTGCTGCTCTTCATAGGGACTCACGAAAAATACCCACAAAAACCTCTCGCAATTTCTATACACTTCGTATACTATATTTGCTTTGCATTCCGTGAATGCTTTCAAATTCAATGGAACGAAACTCTATATAAAAATCACATCGAAAATGCTCCGTGATATGACAGAATTGCAGGAAGGTTACATGATTTCCAGGCCTCTATACATATTTTAAGACCCCTTCAGGAAGGTGCAGAAGCACTCTCTGAACTATAAACTAATTTGGAGAACAAACGGAAATGAATATTCTGCGGGACTGAAGTGGATGTTAGTTCTGGTATGTCAGGCATGAAATCACTATTCAAATTTTGGTACTACGTAGTAACTAATGTGAGGGAAGCATATAAATTGCTTGAAATTTCATGAAAAAGTGCTTGCTCATATTTTACTAAAGTAAGAGTTTTGCGAAAGTGAGAACATCCCCTTATTCTAACTGTAAATAAAAGATGTCTATCTTGTGGTTTATTATCTGTTAATAAAAAGGGATCTTTTCAATATATGTTTACTGATTCTTTGCACCACCTTTATCCTTGTAAATCTGCCCAAATAAAATCTGAATCTGAAATGCAAACGGCACAACTTTTATTTATTTTCTGCTCCGGTGCAGGTATATATGAGCAGTTGATTTTGAAAGTGTGGTAAGTCCACAGCTTAAATTACCCTTATACTTCGATTTTTGCCAAAATTGGAAAATGTGACTTACCCCAATTTTAAAATCAACGACTCATATTTTAATCACACATGTTTTTATATTTGCACAAAACTCCGATTACAATATTTCTGATATACTTGCCATGAATAACAATGTATGGCCCTTTCCCTCATTCATGTACTTTTCGAAAAATTTAAATAACTGTGAGAGGCAAATTCAATCTAAATTTAATTAAATACAGAAAATAATCCCTGGAGTTGCACAAAGTTGAGTTTGATTTAATTATCATCAAACAATCGACCGTCAAACACTCTGTAATTACGCGAATCATTGAATCCTTTACATTGGGAATTGGCTTATGATTCCTATCAGACTTTTGTAATTAAAATTCACCTAAATATCTGGGGGAAAATTTTACATATTTTCGCGGTCAATTTGATGGTTTTAGTTATTGACCCGGAGAATGAAATTTTCATTCATGCGTGCCGACTCAATGATATTTAAATTAGGATTGAATGTGGAAGATAATTCTAAATACGAATTTCGGAAAATCGTGGGAGAACCACAGTTGTCTGTCCAGGAAGTGCATATGATGGTTCCAGAATTTATTTGGTAGCTCCTCTCTTCCGGATAATTTTAGAATAATTTGAATAGGTAATTTCCCATCAAACCAAAACTTAGAACAAATTAGCTTTAATTTATTTGTAATTAGGTAGGCAAGAAAGTAGAATAAAACAATAAAAATTATCGATACTTGTATCACTGGATTTTGAAGCGTTAATTTCGTTTCTATTAGAATTGGAAAAAAACAATGTTGTTATTGATTGGAATAAATTTTGAGCATGTATGAATTTTTGAACTTCAACAACTAATTGTTATGTACAGATGTGCGGAAATGTGGCGTTCGCAAAAAATGAAATATAAAATCAAATTTTTATTGGCGATTGGAATTTATCCAAGTATATCCGTATGTTTTTTTAAGTTTTAGACTTGAATAATTTGTCAGAGATTTTAATTTAATACTACAGAAGAATCATTAAGGATGTCCTTGGGGTAGATAGTCTAGACCCTCAAATTCCGAAAATCCCCCTGGATAGAATTGATCATAAAAGTTGTTTCTGGTATTGCTGTTTCCCTTGGGCCCCGGACATATCTACACTTACCTGCAACTACTCAGGTGCTACATGAAGATTTCGAAATCCTCATCATCCTAAATTTGCTGGTGGCCCTATTGTTTATACCCATCTGTAGGTTGATATTGGCCTTTCACTCTCTTTTTCATATTCTGCTACCTGAAATTAGATGTGAATTTATTTTATTCTAAAAATTTACTTAAATCTATTTTATTTTCCTGTAAAATGAAATTATAAAGCAGACAAGATACGATCCGAAATTAGGCATTGAGATCCTCAGAAATTGCAGAGTAGTACTCTCTGGTCTTGGGTTCCCCGTTGTACACAATAAACCTAAGTCTCTTTTTACACGATAATTATAATTATGAAACGATATTAGACCCTAATAGCCATAGCATTCAATTTATAACACCTATTTAAAAGATCATTTGGGCTTTAAATTTTAAGTTTTTTCAAAATAGTTTTATCATTTTAAAAACTCTATAAGTCTGGACTAGGGCAGCACTTATACATATTTCTTATAATATATAGGTACTCGTACTGATCAAGGAAAATTCCCGGGTATTTCAATTTTCCATAATAATATCTGTCCAGTGATGTAGCCAGCTATTTTATAACTTCAACATTAATTTATTCATCTGAAATGTTACACTTGTTCTTGTTAACTTGGGTCTAATTTTTTACCATACAATCCTTTCATTCCAAGTTATTACTATGAAGCCTCATGGCGAGAAGAAATGAAAGAATTCCATCCATTTAACTGAATAGAAAAATTACTTTTCAGTTGTTATGTATAAAATGCCTGTGGATCTGCCCCAGATTTCAAATTGGTTTGAAACTGGCCTAGGCCAGTGATTTCAGAAGGTTAATTTAGTATATACTCTGCAGACTCCCATCCATTTATAAATAATGGGCACATAAGCTCCTTTCTTAGGCACACAATTAATTTGAACCCCCCAAATTAATTTGAGAAACACTCAACAAAAACCAGAAATTCCATCTCTATATAATTTTCATTTCAAGGAATAATTACCATCCTACACCAGAAAGCTCTGGGTGACCCTTTTGGTGAAATGCAAATTATATTCTTACCAAATGGAAATGAATCTTGAAATCATTTCAATGAGCAAAAATCCTATTATCTCTTGGAATGATAATTTTTTCTTAATATATATAATTCAAAGAAATAGATTCAATTGTCCTAGACATGCGACCATAAGTACCACAATCGTCCTATGTCCTTCTCAGTTTATGTGGCAAAAAATACTGTTTAAATTATATTTATGCCACCATCGTCCTAATTAATGGCGGTCCGCCAGAAGCAATTTCTTCTTATCGGCAGGCCCAGCGACGCCATTAATGAGTTACTTTCAAGAATCATTGATTGATGACTTGCGGCCAAGTACATAGCTTGTTCGTTCCAAACAAATCAGATTTGCAATCTTGGACCATACTTGCTTTTTCCCATTGAAACGGTTCGCCCATTAAATTTCACAGAATACCATTTAAAAACTTTCGTAAGGAACTTTCGTTTTACTTTAGGAATTTAGTTTGACTATTAAACTAGATTTCCCCTTAATGCCTTAATGGATATGAGACGAAAATCATAAAAAGTTTGAATTTTATAAAAGTTTTTTGATTAATTTACTATCAGTATGGCATTTATGGATCATTTCCTTTCGTCAATATTTTTTAATAGTTTCCTTAAGGGCTGTTGAAGTTATTTTAATAAAGACCGCCTGCTATTGCAGTTTTATGTCGGGAAAATTTATTATTCAGAGGATTGATTATGTTTAATGGAGCTTCAAATACCTCCACTCTTTAGATGGCATTCAAAATATGTCAGAAGCTAATGCATGCTTATGTATGTCATCTTACGAGGAAATGCTCGTGCGGTGGCAATATGAACCCAATAAGAATAAAACCATATTTTATAGCAGAATATTTTCTATGCTATAAATTTTACTAAGAAAACAATTAGCCTGGCGTGCGGATCAACCAGGATGAAAGTTCTAAGCATGGAGCGAGAAACAGATAATTGGTCTTTCTGACTACTGGGCACAGCAGCTTTGGTTATCATCTCAAAAGGATGAGGATCTTGAAGGATAATACATGCAGCCTAGAGAATACTGAGACGATGCAGCACATTGTGTGCGACTGCCCGGCCTTGGCGATTACAAGAATGACGGTCATAGATGTCTGGTCTGAAATAACAAAAGAAGTCGAGCTTAGCGAATTGCCTAGTCAACCTCCGACGAGGATATGCTACGGTCAACAGTCGTAGAGGGGCAAAAAAAGACTCGAAGGCAGAAAGCGAAAAATGACCCGAAGGCAGAGGTTTACAGAGTAGTCCTAGAAAAGCTGGAACCACCAAACCAATCCCGATTCCTATCGCTATTCCAAAAAACCTGGTTATATTTTAATTGCCAATTTAAATAACCTGGCCAGCTCTACAAGTTCAAGCCATGGACTCGACATCCCCATGCTTAAAATAGCCAAACATCCATTATACCCTGCAGCATGCAAACATTAAAAGCACTAAATATTCATGTTCATTTACAACACATTTTAATATTTCATATGGAACAAGTACACACACTAAGGTGAAATATCCCCTGGAAGAACATCATTGCTAACATGCTGCTTAGAGCTCCATAAATGTATACTTATCCACCTTTTCTGGAAAACAAACGAGAATTTGTTCATGAACTGCAATAAAATTCCTCATACTTTTGCCGTTGTACCTTCATTGATATATCCAAAAGGAACTTTTACTACACCATGGCTGAGTAGGGTGCTACATAGCGACATGAAATGAAAGGTACATATATTCAAGTAGAAGGGGTGTAAAAATTGTTTTCTTTTATTTTAAAGCACGAAGATAGAAGTCTGAGGAAAGTTTTCTACACCATAGCACCACAGTATGCGAAGGAAAACTTCAATTCAAACCAAAGTTTTGAATTTGTTCTTTCTGGGCAATAAGCCAGGTACCCACGTATAACAGAATGCAAGAAGCAAAAGACACTAAGTATTATCAACAAATGAAACAGATAAAAAGTTTTGAAATCAACAAAGAAGAAAAGTTCAGACGCACCCCCATTACAGGGTTCATTTTAGTATTTTTCAACAGTCTGAATTGTTAGCCTGAAGGCAAAGTCTTCCAAAGTTTCTCTACCATCGTTGGTATCATAAGCTTTAGCCTACAGAATGGCTGCTGCACTGTAAGTATTCTATTGATTTCTGAATAAATCGTTTATAATCAATTAGCCTCGAACTTTAGAAGTATGGAAGCGCCATTGCAGCAAGAGACTTAAATAAAGTTTTTAAATCATTTCAAAGAATGGGTATAATGGGTATATTTCGCGTTTTAAATCTATAGTTTGTGAAAGATCATATTCCAGTGCTAAATGCATTCCGAGTTTTTCATGCGGCTTTTGAAAAGTAGACAAAGAAATCATCAATCATCAGTCATCGACGATGTAAACTTCCCTCTTAGGATATCCTCCGAACATTTATTTTGGGAGTCGATCGTCCTGGTCCCCCAGTGTATTTGGTTTGGCCGACCTTTAAGGCTTACGGCTCTTATATTGGAAGCCCTCAAGTACAAACATAAATAAAAACTAGAGCGACAAATTGTCAGCTAATTTCCATTCTTTAACGTAAATGATTTTCTTACTTATTGATGGAACTTTTTTCCACTTTTTAAATCCAAGTTATATAAAATGTTCTTTCTTATATTTTCTTTCATACAAAGAAATTCCATTCCAGGTTACTAAGAGTAAATTTTCTAAACTAAACCACTATCCCATCCCCACACATTTGACTATAATCTCATTACTCGACCCTTTTTCTACGCAAATGATTTTCGTTTACAATGAATTAATGCAAAACTCTGGACGTCACTTAAAATTCCTCAACGTAGTTTATTAAATTTTTAAGCCCTATTAATTTAGTATTCAACTTTACAACCAAGGGCACCACTACACCCTTAAACACCACAGTGCTCATAAATCTAATCTCAACTGGATGTTAAACTTTATGCACAGCTCCATAAGTTGGTGTAGTCTTAACCTACCTTGGCATGTATCCTAAAACCAGAATCCCCCGAAATCCACAATTAAGGCTTCTGCTTTCGTCAAAACAAATTAATGATTCTGCCTCAAACCAGGATAAATCATTACCCTCAATGGAACCTCAACGATTAATTGGAAGGTGTAAAACTAACAAGAGGCACCTAACCACTGAATTGGGACCAGAGTAGACAGACATGAGAAGGTAATTAACAGACGAGCTCCATGGCCAAGGGTGTGATCGTTTATTTTACCGTTGACATGTCGTTAAGCTTTGTCAAACTTAGTGTACTCACCTACACCCATATTCCCAATTTGGGATCTTTAACGTACCCATTTTACAGAGAGGGATGTGAAATGGAACCAAATGCGAATTTTGTTGAGTAATTGACTGGGGTCAGGGGTGATACATCATGGCGACCCGAATTTTATACATGCGAAAAAGACATTCACCTGTTGGGCTGATGACTTACTTATAAAACTTTACTATGAAGCGACCTTTCCTTTTAAGCAAGCTGTATACATTTTTACACACGTAAATTTCAATATGGCTTTTGTACTGTATGAAAATTCCGATACTTGTGTAGCTTTATTTTCTAAAGGATTTGAATATAAGTCTTTCGCCTGGATTAATGTCCTTGGAGCGTAAAATAAAATGGCAGTTATAAACGCTGAGTTATTTGATAATACCTGGAAAAGTGCTCCCCAGTGAATTCAATTTCTTGCCATTTTCGACAATAAAAAATTCATCAATTTTCCTTTCAATGCATTGAGCACTCCTTCAAAGGCGTTTCATTCTACTCCATTATCTGCCGAGATGAAAACGTACAGTTTCGCAGGATGCTCCCTTCACCCATAAGTATCTTATTTTAAAGATCTATTTTAAGGAAATTTGTAGGAAATCCATTCTCCTCAGTATCATACTTTACTTTGATTGACAACGAAAGCAAGTCAGTAATACCATCAGAGTGAGGGCGATAACCAACCCTTCAACATCTGATACCACCACTCGAATTGAAAAACGATAAACTCCCCATGGTGTGAGATGTTCCATAGCTCAAAGGAAGACTATTGAGGGAAAAATGTCTTAGCAATAAGTTGAAGGAAGCTTATAAACATGTCAAGTTCCTGACAGCATTTCACTACTTTGTAATATCGCGAATTGTTCTGAAATTTCAAAGGATCAAGTTATAATTGGCTTTCTAGTCACAAGACTTTTTTGAAATATACAACCCCAAATATTTCTCTAGGTCCATAACAAATGGGGTTCGCCACGACTAAAAAGCTTTAGGTTGACAATATGTTCAACAATTGGATAATCTCCAGCAATTTTCCTAATTTCTACAGTGATTGTGACGTGATTAAATTTTCAGGGTAAATTCTATTATGATGTCTGGAAAGTAATTAATTCTATCGTTTTACGGCTATTTTAAGAGTAGGGTGGAGTGACACAAAAAAGAAATTTAGTTGGTCTTCTTTGGGGCAAGAAAACTAATTATACCACAAATGGCGATTTATTTATTGATAATTGGGGAGTAGATATTATTATTGTTCTGGAAAAGGCATGTACATAGTTAATTATTAATTCACCTATCACTACACTGAGCTTAATGTACCAAAGACTCTAATTTCCTTCCACTTCCCTTCCTCAGGGGGTTGAGCAGCTTAAACTTATCAAATCTTGACAACGTAAGCTAACAGAAATCAGTTGGACAACGAAATAAAATATACATCACTCGATTTAAATTAGGCTTCACTACTTCACAGTCAGGTTAATTAGTTTAATTCCTTACCCTTACCCCATTAATAATTAAATGGAAAATGAATGTGAGAAAAAGTACAGCTTGGTCCAGGGATCGAATACAGATCGAACTCCAATTCCGACATAGATTCCGAACAACATTTTCCTTCGTTATATGATTCGCACGACGAATTTGAATGTAAAGAATATAAGCCACGGGTCAGCCAGACAACAGATTATCCGAACCTCTTCCTTTCCTTCCTACATCGATATTCACGCAACCCTATCTGAATAAGCTCCTACTCTACTGATAGGTAAGGGCGATAATCTGCCCGAGCTTAGTGCGCGTGTTGAGCGGAATGGTCTGAGGGATTTATATACTACACGGATGTAAACCAGGTTAAAGGCAATAATCTGCCTGGGCCTAGTACGCGTTTTGGGTGAAACAGTATAACGACTTAGTTAACAAAGAGGAATTATAGAGGCACCACGGCTTTGGGTTTGGGTTTGGATTTGGACTCTGCCAATACTGTTCTCTTTCTCCGTAAGTCGCTATCCATTCTCCACTGAGACTACTCACCTAGGCAATCATTACTGTGACATTTCCCATCACTAGCCCTACCAGAAAATCGCATTGCGATGGTGCCGAAGTTACCGAGGTACCAATGCCAATCACCGTATCAGTCAGGAAATAACATCACGAAGCTCATATGTAAATCAAAGGCATACTACATTTTAAAAAATCGGCAGAATAAACCCCCACATTTCTCAACTCAAGGTCACTGGTAAGGGAGTGGTGGCCGTGGAATTAGGACCGCGCGAGAAATGGGAACAGTTCGGGCGGATTATCTAGTTGTCGGTATCAGTAGAAACCATAAGTTAGTCCAGTAAACATCACAATTTCGTTATCGAGGCGTTCTTTAGAAAAAACTATTTTTAACAGTCTTAAAAAGGGCATTCCGAACGCGCTTCATGATCTATGTAACTGATGAGGTTACTGATTGAAAAACAATCCTGGAATAGGTTTTAAACTTGAGATCAAATAGGTCTGCATTATCAATGAAACTAAGTGTTCATCGTCGGAACATCAGAATACATAAAAATGTGTGAGTCCAAGCATTGATAGAGCAATTTCCGAGGTGTTCCGTTCGAAAACCTGTTACTGCCTCGGGAATTTCTGATCGAACTGTGAGACGAATTTTTCACGCAGATCTCACAATGTACACGTAGAAAATGTTGGTTGCAAAGGAATCAATTTTAACAGGCTGGGAAGCCCGTAAAACTATATCTCAGGACTTTCTTCATCATATTTCTTCCAAAGCTGTTTTGTGTTGCAGCGATCAGGCCGTTTCCATCTATGTGATACTGTGAATAAGCAAAATTTTCTATATTAGGCAGAGAATAACCCTCGTGGCCTTCACCTAAAGCCTCCGCATAACCCTCGAGTCACTGATTAATTGCTTGCCCTGTTGTAGCACAGAAGTTGGGAGTGTAGGTATTTCGTGAAATTCTCTACTTTCTATCCATGATGAGATCCAAGATATTAGGGTAAAGCGTATCAGAATATCGTAAACTATATAAAATCTTATAAACTAAGATAGTTGGGCCTCCTAAATTTGTTTTGTAGACAAACTTCAGCGCAGTCAGTCGTTTTCTGAACGACATGAAAAGGAACTTAGATTTTTTACAGGGCATGGATTCGAGAGTTCTGCTTAACACGCTGAGCGTCTTGCCGGTCACCGGTGACCGACATTTAAAAGCTCTCTCACGACCAAGGCATTTTACCACGTAGTTCTCTCACGAAAGCTTTTATGCTAATTGCGGCAGTCGACGTGTTAAACTTGTCTGAAAATTCGCTTGCGGGAAATCAAAAACTTTGTAGTTGTTAAAGAATAGAGAATAACATCACAATCACAACACTCATAAATTATGTTTATCCGAAATACATATTTTATTTACAGTTACAAAACTCGGAAAATTTTTTATTTGTTTAAATTTGCTGATTGATTTGATTGCGTACATTTGTACGCATGATTGCAGCCAATGTGCAGGGCCAACGACCAGGACCATAAAACGACTCTATTTACATTATTGAGTTTTCAGTTAAATGAATCGCAATAATTGTTAGTTGCCAGGAATTTCCTGAAATTATATTGACATAATCCGTAAAAGCAACCACACCTTCAGTAACATGACATGGATATTGAATAAAAAGCGACAGCTGTTACATTTTTAACACAGCGTCAGTGTTACCTGACGTCGACATGAAATATGGGCCAGTTGTAGCAATTTTTACCAAAAATAAATTTCATGCAGATACATGCAGCCAGAACAAAACAATTCGTGTAATGTAATGGAGGTTTACATTAATTATTTCACCTCAGGTGGTCTTTTTTCCTGCTGTTCTCGGACTCGACTGCTAAATTGAGTTTTTAATTTTTTCTGTAACTCATGAAAGTATTAATTTTTATGATATTAGAAAATGGAAACTTGGACCATTTATTTTATGCCAACAATGTGTCATTTTCTACTTTATGGCAACAAAACAAACAAACATACATTTTTAAAATTTATCCACGTCAATCCAATTTGAAGTGACTATTCCAGGTTTGTATATTTGATTAGTTCATCTCATGTTCACAAAACAGGGGAAGATTTTTTTAATATGATTTAATGCTTTTATAAATGAAATAATACAAATCGTTCTGCTCGCTTTTTACCCATTTGTGTTGTCCTTTTAAAACTGCTCTCTTGAAAAATTCGCTTTCACCACTAAGTTCTCTAAAATTTCTGCTTTTATTATTATTCAAAACAACACAAAATTCCACTAACTTTTAATAACTGAACTACAGAAATGCATCCTGAGGATCTTCTGTTCACTCCATTTCATGCAGCAGATCTTTGCTTTGTAGGAAGATTCCGAATCCAAATATTAATCTTTAGAATCCCGATTGAAGTTGCATCCTTTTTCTGCAGCAGACATGGTACAAACAGATCACTATTACCAAAAGCGGATAAAATCGATAATCAAAGGATAATAGCTGCTCCAATGCTATCGAAATCAAATTAAAACCATCAAGTTAAGCGTAATGGTCTCGTCATGTAATATCATACATATTACATTTCATCCTTCATCAGAAATGTACTTTCAATTTAAATCCTCCGAATCTTCTCTCCACTTCAGGTATTACTGGCGTTCACCTTTTATGGAGCCTTTTCCTTCATCTGCCGCCTGAGCGCTGCCTTTGCTAACAGGATTTTGAGAAAGTAAATTAAGTGGGAAACCTCAATAGGCTCTATGACTTTTATCAGGAAATGGGAATCTAATGAATTTATAGATCTTCTCTAGATTATTGAGTTCATTTGGCTTTCAGCAAGCTCATTGGGCATCTTACACTACTTGCAATACTTCGGAAAAATTCAAAGGAGAATTTCTTGAGCTGTAATTTTGAAATTTATGTCGTAATAAATTCTTAATCGAAAAATTATGCAGAGAGCTGAGAGACGAAATAAGATTAATAGCATCATTTCCGTCACAGAAGGAGCACTTTACGACATTTTCTTAATTTTATAGAAATTGAAGATTTTTATTTTCTTGTCAAGA
>QYTT01081099.1:8875-19291 GCA_006980735.1 Dasypogon diadema | reverse complement strand
GCGGGCGATAGTAATATTTCAATTACATACATTTTCGTAGTAGAGATAGCGGAAAAGAATAGTCCGCTCAATTGGATCTGGGAAGTGTTTATCAGTTCCCGCACTTCTTTACTTCTCTATATCAACCATTTATGCGATTTTACACCACAATACCAGTGCAATGAAGGAGGATAATTCTCGTCGATTTCTTTTCTTTTCCAAATAAAGGGCTTTTGAATGCAGTAAGTGCTTTTGAATAGCAGCATCGTCTATTAAGATGGATTGTAATTCCCCCTGATATAGAGCTATTGAATTATGTTTGAACTTTATTGCTCGGTGCATTTGGAAAGAGATGATAGTAATGGAATTAAACAATTTTATGGTAATAGTTTGCGTCGAATTCTAGACTTCGAACTGGAAATGAAATTTAGTTCTCTGATTGCTCGTTCGTTAGGTATGCAAATGTAAGTGGAAACTTCATATCTCACGCCTGCACAGGATTTTGCCATAAGCACTCGAATCCATTTCAATAAAGTAAACTTCATTCATAGTTGCGATGCATATCGTTGCATTCATTAATTTTCTCAATGTATGCAAATTTATACATGTGTTTGGATATCTCCATAAAATTTTATTAAATTTTATAGTAATTAGATATTGTAGCTAATCACATAATTACAAAGGGACGTGACATTGTAATTTATTGAGCTTCTGTCCTCTCTATGTCCACTAAAAACTGTTAAAATAAAAAAAAAACAAATTCGCTTTATATATACAGGGTGTCCCAAAACTCAACGTCAAGCCGGGACCAGTGGATACACCAGTTTATAAGTGTTCATAAAAAAAATATAAAAACATTACGTGTGTCATCATTTCTGAGATCCAGGTATTTTTTGTGAATTGTGAAAATCGTCACCCTGCACCCTACTTTTAGATACTGTGACTACAAATTTGCTTATTTTTTCATAGTAATGCTTGTTACGCAATCCTGAATAACCCTGCTATTTGTCACAATAATAAATAAAACCAAAAGTTGCATACTTTTTGAAAAAACATTATCTTTCGTCAAGTTTATGCGATTTTCACAACTCACAAAAAAATGTCTGAGTCTCAGAGATGATCAGGCATGTAATTTTTTTATATTTTTTATGAACACTCATAAACTGGTGAATCCACTGGTCCCGGCTTGTCGTTGAGTTTTGAGACACCCTGTATATACAGGGTGTTTGGTATTAAAACGGCAATACGTTGACAAATGGTAGGGAATGTCAAGAAAAACAAAATATTGTATGGGAGGGGGGGGGGGCGTCGGATATGCTTCCTTTGGGAGGGAGAGGGGAATTTCTGTATTCAGGCACTAGTTTCACTGAACACCCTGTACCTTTTTTACCGAGAGCCGCATGACCAATATTTAAACGCCATTCCACTTGTTCCAACGAGTCTATAAGTACCTCTATGCCCCTCTCTGACCGGGAGCTATAAATCCTTAGAATTCAAAAATTGGTCAAATTTCTAGTGATTTTTTCAAACTTTGCGATTTTCCGGCCAAAATGCCCCATTAACCTACCATTTTTACTGATCATTTGAATTCCTCCAAACTTCCGCTTTATTTTGGTATATGACTTGTGTGCAGTTATTTCATTGCCTATGGAGTATGTAGGGTAGTACGTAAGTATCCTTCAGGGCTTTTAATTGCTTACTTGGTACCTGCTCCGAACTAATTGTTACCTCCCTTCTTGGAAAGAATGGCACCATAGGTAGTTGAATGTATCCTCTTTGGTTGCGAGGTATTCAGGATGCAAGCACCTGCAAGCTGGTAACGAAAAGAGATTTAAGGACTCATGTATTGTATCAAAGGTAGGATGCCCACTTTGCACCATCAAACTGACTGCATTGCAGGAGCTAAACCTCAGCCGAAACGATAATGTAGTGATGCCGAATGATAGGCGGACCAACCGGCACATGCTGCCAACGAGGTTCGTGAACTCACACCAGCACTGGCCAGGAAAAGTGACCTGTGTAACGGAGTACTCTCCATCTGCAATAGCTGGTTAGGTAATAGGTTGTACAGGAATGTAATCCAGCATTTTGAATGTCACATCAGAATCTTTTTAATCGCAAGAATAATTGTACAAAACTCTGCTAGTTATCCTAACAATCACGCCCAAATCCACCCCGAGGAAAGCATGTCATCTGGCCAACCGGATATCTCTGGAGTTCACATATCTGTGTTATTGGTTTGCTGAACGCTGAGTGTGACTGACGACTCAACGCGAAAGCACCCTCCAACCGAGCCCCCGGATCGCTGGTGTTAAGGTTTTGGAAGCGCTTCCATGTCGAGGAGACCAGTTTGTATGCCTGTGAAGAGTCTGCGTAAAAAGGGTGGACACCGTACACACTAACTACGTCTTCGAGAGCTGTGATAGGGTCTTAAACTCGCTACACACTATCGTCGTATTTCTCCGCGTTCATCGAAGAGCGTTTCCTGATGTAACCAAGGGTATAACTGGGCATAAATAATTCCAACCCCTGTTGCACTTGGCACTTGTTCTCGACCTCACATGGTAACTTTTAGATTTTTAATGAGCTTACAGTCCACTTAAACTTTCTTTCAGTGAATGTGAGGTGTGAAAGACTATTAACTCGATCGAAGGGACGATAGTTATTATTTCATGAAAATTTTATGTTTATAGTTATTTTCGACAGAAATTGAACCAGGAAGGTGGCCTTAGGAATTTTGGTGTTTCTGGGCGGCTACTAGTGAAGCCATCATCACTATTTAACCAAAACTCTTCTATCCCCCTCAGTAGATTGCCCCAGATTAACCTCAGTTGCCTCAGGAGCTAGTAATATTGGGGAATTAATTCTGAACATTTTCTTTACGTAGACCAGTTCCTGATATTAGAGTGGCTTTACCGAAAGGGAAGCTGGCCATAAGGTTCGACTGTTTAAGCTGACGGCCGATTTTATCCGCATTTATACCTCGCAACCTGTTTTACTTCCTCAACCCTTTTAACCAAAATTTGGCCATTGTGTTTACAACAGCTTTAAGCTATGTATTCATCAACTTGTGCTGAAAATTTTCCGAATAATGTTCACCCTGGTGCTGTTAGACATTTCATATTAGATAGTTCTCAGGCACCAGAAGTGCTGCAGAGGAGATTTTACTTGTTTGGCTTCAGAGATGTTAGAGGCAATTCCATCGGCGATTCCCCTTAGATTTTTTCAATGCTATGGCGCTCTCTATGTCGTCGTAGGGACTTAATTGCATATCCAATTATAACATAACTCCTCGTTCGTCTTGTACCTCTGTTCACCATTTCTGTTTGGGACTCCACCATAAATAAGCGCAGGCCGCGCTCTAGGTAAACCTAGAGCTACCTACCTAGCTCTATGCCTGGGATAAGTCGTTAAGCTCAGTAAATAGAAGGTACTGAATTAGAGCACAATGTGATGAGTAAATTCATCCAGCTTTACTATCATTACAATGCTAGCCTGATGCCTGATCTGCTTGGATTTGTTAGTTATAGTATCCAACTCCGCTATTTCTGTGAAATCAAGTCTGGGTCAAGATTGAACAGTAAGAAAGACATAATTTGTTGTATGGTGAAGACTTGATCAATTGTCGATCTTTCTTTCTTGAAACCTCATTGATATTCGCACAGAATATCCTTTACATAAAGTTTGAAGCGTCAAACGACGCTATCTTACATGATATCTGAATGAAGCACTTAACAAGAAAATTCCTCAGTAATTTCTACGTACAGTCTTGTCCCCCATTTTCCAGTATAAAACTGTAATTGATTAGAATACAGAGCTTTCTTTCCATAGTAATGATATGGCTGACCAAGACTTTTAAATAAAACACATATTGTTGATGTCTATGAGAAAGTAAGACTATCCTTTGCCCGTTGGATAAATAATAAGTGATAGAAAAAATTGGAATCCGAGTTAAATTTATATAACTTTATGCATTCCTTGTATATTTTTATGAGCAATAGTTGCTTGAGAAATTTTAAGAAAAATTTAAAGGTTTTCACAAGAAATCACTTGTTACAGAGAATTCTCTTTTATTTAATATAAGCCCTTTTTATCACGAGGATAAGTTTTACTATAGAAAGAAAGCTCCTCTGTACAGGCTCCTGTTACACATACATGTGTAAATACATCTCCAAATGGATCACAGAACGAACGTCATACATATGGCTTTGACAATAGTTGAAGCTAAGGAAGTTAAATTTGGATACTGCATGTAGGTCAAGCTAGCAATCGTCTCTTCAGAGCAAATATATTTAATTTTGAACAAATGCAGGAAAAATCTCTAGAAATTGCGGAAAAGCTGTTTTCATTCCGACCTCTTGTCTCTTGTTATTGTGCTTGACCCATAAGTTTAATGTGTCTTCCTACAAGCATCCGAGAACGCTCATCTGGCAGAAGGATCCTTGGTACTCTTATCATAATTAAATCTTACTCGAAGCAAAGAGTACTTTTTTGATACTTCTTTGGTTGGTGAGTGGTGTCCCCAACCTTTCTTGTGGCAACGTTATTAAAACATACTTCGTACGATGATTAATGGGCAGTTTTCGTTTATGATGAAAAAGAGCTTATCACTGCTTCCACTTCTAGCCAATGTGCTTCTATCCTTTTATGACGTGAAACAAATTTCACACTGTGTAGTAATTTTTCTCCTGCGGCTTTTGGACGAGATTTGCATGTTAATGGGGAATTTGATTTACGACGAAAAGTTGCACTGGGATGTTTGGATAATTTATATAAAAAAAGTGAGGAGCATTTTTTAACTTGTTGCTTTTAACTTGATTACTGGCCTATGTATTATTAGCTGAGAAGTAATTACTACTTTGAAGAACTAAAGAGTTATTGTTCGGCGGGAAAATATCTTAACTACTTCATTCAGGTGTACAACGTCAGTGACATTATTTATAGTTACCAGTAATGAAATAGTGGGTCATCCGTCACATCGCTGAAAAGCCAGGGATTCACCATCTTGAAGAAGAAAAGTATTAAAGTTAGGCACTAAAATTAGAAACAATAAAACTTAACCATAGCCGATATTAATTAATTTTTCCTGACTAGAGTACCTATCCATATTCTTAAGTTTGAATGAGCAAAAAGAAAATATTCTGATATTTAAAAGTATTTGCCCTGCAGGAAAATTTACTCTGGAGTATGGGAATATATAGTTAATAGTTTCAAGGCCAGCAGAGCAACATTTTGTAAGTTTTCCAAAGTAAGACATACGGAAAGATTTGGTGCGACTCCCACTAAAGTGATTTCGGGCTATTTGCTTAGAAAAAAGAGAGCATATGAAGTATTCAATTTTGTTTTTCATACAATAAAACATAATGAATACCCCTAGCCATAAGGTACCAGATGCTCTAGGCTTTATTTCCTGTTGCTTATTTGAAGGTAGTATGTGTGCGGGTTTCCCAATAGTTTGGGAAACTTCCTTTCCCTCCCCTACTAACCAGCAAGAGTTTGCGGCAGCCCCTGCCGCGATGAATATAAATACAAGTCCTGTCATTTTATGTCATCTAATCCAATTTGTGGAACTACCCCGCAGAACCCTTTTAGTAATACCTACAAGTAGTCTGTGGGGCAGTTTCATTCCCAGCAGGAATTCAGCAAACCCGCTAACCTAAATTCCTCTATAAGAGAGGGCACAGGAAGTGTACTTGACGTTGGTGTTATTAATGCCATATATTACCACAATAGTATTAATTAACCTTTCTGTTGTGGGCTTGATCTAAAGACGTAGATCCACTGAGAACTTATGCACCTATTACAACGGCGTTTCCGTCCCTGACTTTTTTTACGGTGTAGCCAAAGCTCAGGGGATATCCTATGATGCTATAGCACAGCCTTGGCGAGACGGAACGTAGGAAAAGGAGAAGAGCAACTGTGGCCTATAGTCCTGGGGGAAAACATAAGATGGCAATCTGTTCCACATTCGTGTAGATCTCTTCAGAAAGGATTCACGAAATTTCACAGTTCTGCTATATCTTGTCTCGAGGACGAAACGGTGGGGACGGCTCGATGCGCGAGTATTATGCGCAAGGATTGATATACAAGGAACCAGATTAGAGATTTCGTTGGAACAAGATCCACTGAAAGATAAAAGAGCATAAGGCACGCGATATTGCGTCTGTGCTCTAAAGAATCGATTTCGATCAATGAGCTTAAAGGCCTTCTTTTAGACTTTCTCCAAAGTGGACAATGCAGTTTGCTCTGCCCCTGTACTAATATGCGAATTATATTCGAGTCTAGGTCTGATGGAAGCCTTGTAAATGAGCGCTATGTCAAATGGGGTAAAATATTTCTTCCATCGCTGCAGAAAGCCAAGGCATTTCATTGCATTCTTTGCAATAGCAAAGATGTAATCCCTCCAACTAAGATTATTGGATACCTGAACTTCTAAGATGTTCAAGTTTGGAGAGTTTGAAATACTCACCCCATTGACAAAGAGTGTTGGTGGAGCATTTGGGGTTCGTTTGAGAGAGATCAGACAGCTTTGGGTATTGATTGCATTGAGTTCGACACGATTTGCTCTGCCCCAGGCAAAAATTTTCGTCATGTCGTCGTCACGTGATGCAATCATGCGTGCTCGAATATTATCAGTTGCATTACCACGAGAGTTAGCGGCTGATTCAAATGAGTATGCGAAATCAAGGGTACTGTCGTCAGCAAAGCTTTGAATTGGACTGGAAGTGAAAGATAGGAGGTCATTGATAAAAAGCCGGAAAGATTGGGAGACAAAACAGAGCCTTGCGGTATCCGGCATTGATGCTATAGGAACTAGAGATAACACCTTTCAAAGCAAAAAAAATGGAGCGGTCGGAAAGGAAACTTCCAATTCAAGTGAGAAGAGATTGGCCTAGACCAAAAGCTAGGAGTGTGGCTAAAAGAGCAGAGTGACAGACCATGTAAAAAGCCTTCGAGGAAATTCTGCCCATTGCATAATAAACACCTGATAAGGTTTGCAAAAATTTTGAACTGGTGGTTTTTTTTTATAACAATCAAACTTTTAAAAGCAAGACAAAATAGCCAAATGGGAAGTTGGAAATATGGATAGACCAGTCGCACCCAGTTTATTTGCCTTAATGTCTAATTGTTTGATATAAATAAATAAATAAATAATCATGGTTTAGTGCTGGAGATAATTTCTTTGGATTCTCGTGGGGGATCTTCGTTATTATATTTATTTAGACAAATGACTGTCGGACCTGAACAAATAATCTAGTTAAGTTGAATAAACATTTCGCAAAAAAGCGAGTGAATTTTGATACCGATTCGAAATTTTCCAAGATATCTAAAAGTTCATTAATGCTTTGAAAAAGACGCTTCAAGAATCTTCTTTTAATGAACTGGACAAACGATTTAATGCTTAAAACGTTAAATTATGTGAAAAAGGTATTTTTTCTTTATGCTTATTTTTAATGTAACTTTAATTTTGGAACTGGACAAATGAAATTAAATCCTGGACAGTCGATTTATGTATGAAAATGGCAAATTTGTAACTTGGGAGTACTGGCCAAAAAAAAGCTAAGTTTTTTAGTTTATTTTTATATTTTCCAAAGGGTGGACAAATAAACATCATCCTTGAAAATGTGGACAAATATTGGACAATCGATTGCAATTAACAAAATTCTAAAACTTTTATTTTAGAATTCTAGTTTCACACAGCTTCCTGCATATTATATTAGCTGTGTTTTTTTGCATCTGATCCGGATCATTGAAAATTTTGAATTAAGTTGACCTCTTAAAGACAGGCAAATAATCAGCGATTTTGAAACCTAAAAAAATTCATCAGATTGTCATGAGGTTGAACAATTCAAAACCTCAAAACGTGAACTCTATATTTTCTAGGTTCTGTTTTGACATTTCCTACGGTTCAAAATCGTGGCAATTTGATTAGTTTTTCAGACTCTGAAAATATCAACTACTTATACGCAGTTTACGGGTCAATTCAATGCAAAATTTTCAATGATCCGGATCAGATGCAAAAAACACACCTATTATAGGCTTACAAATCAAAACGTTTGAAGAAAAGACGAGTAAAGTAAGAGTTATTAGAGTTTGACGAGTCTGTGTCTGTGTGCAGCCAGTCTACAGTTTTCACTCTGGGTAGGTTTATTAAAATCAAATTGAAAATCATACATGTCACTGTTCCTTTTTTGTCGACCCATCTGTTTAATTCTACACGCGATGCAAAAATAAATTTGATTTCCTGACTTAATTTCAGCGCTTTCATGTTCATGTTAAACTATGTTCAATTGAACGAAGTATGCTACATAGAAATATGACTCTATTTTATAAAAGTCTTGGATACTTTTTAAAGTTAAGAATATTCGTGACAGTTGAATGTTCCACCAAATGAAAACGATGTAATTTGGAAACGCTCTGACAACAGAAAATGACGTTTCAATTTTGTTACATTATATCCACGTTGAAAAATTTATTGGTTACACACAAAAACGTTTCGTGCCTTTATATCAGTATATAATTACCCAGGAAGTGCAACGGCTGTTCCAGAAATAGTATCATGGCAGCTGTTGAGATAAATGGACAGAAATGAATAAAATGCAAACCTTGATTTACTTTGAACCATTGATTTCATGTTTACTACAACGTAACATAAACTTATTCAGAAGTTGTGTGGAAAACGTTTTTGTCACGTAATACTTGATGAGTTTATGTTTGTAGACCAGTTCGATACGAAATTACCCATACGTGAAATGAACTGGGCATATGAACTAGGATTTCTAGCAGATATTCACTTTAAATGTAAATTTATTTAGTTTTTTCTGGGAATGTAAAAGAGCAAGTGAATAAATAATTATTGTATAAATGTGCGTCAATCACAATGGATTTAAGTTGTCGTACTCCAAAGCGTCACTATCATGTGTGGGTACATGTCGCATGAATTTACCATTTTGCATATGAGCAGCCATGGTTGGGGTATTCAAGCTAAAGAAAGTGGTTTTATTCGAATGCAGACGTCTAAATCTCAATGTGTTTGCTCAACTGATTTATTGGGAGTGCTTGGATTACTCATCATGCAGAAAAGGAGTACGAAATCTGGAGAACATTAAACACTCAATTTAGGAAATTGTGTTTGATGTCTTTTGTAAAGTCAGTTTTCTTACTGCAAGGACGAATAGATAACTATAAAAGAAGTGAAATTTAAGGCTTTGTCATTGATTGAATTCATTCAATAAAAAGCACAACGTACGGTGGTATAGAAGAATAATTGTGCATATAGCACAACATCGCAAAAATCTTTAATACATACCTGGCACGTCAAATAAATTTTGTATATTGTATGTGATTTCAATCCAGTTGTTTTGGATTTTTAGATGTTCTAAATAGCAGATCGTTGCATATGAAATTGTTGTTTTACAACCATTTATAATTAGGTGCGTGTAATGGTAAGACCTATTAAGGAAAGGACTGTACTGAATGGAGAGTCCTTAAAAGCTACAGTGGGTTCTAAACCTCGGGCAACTTGTGCGGAATTAGTAGAGCACCTCAATGTACATCCTGCAACAGCAAGTTTCTGTAAATCTCAACTTAAAAAGGTAGGTACTTTGTAGTTGAAAATATGGTGTAAGGCGGTTATTGCTGTGCATTCCTTCTTTGATTTTATACTTCCTTGCTTTATGTATTTCCTTATTGTATGCAGTATATTAGCGAAATATATAGATAAATAAATAAATAAATCGTAGAATTATTCCCTGGTCATTATCTCAATAGAATGGACAAGATCTAAACCGAAATGAATCTCTTTTAATCAGGAGTACTGGAAACATTTGAACACTTGTTCTGAAATTGCGAAGACAAAATTCTTTCAACTAGAATAAATCTTCTTTTTGCCTGCCCAGACACGAAACACTAATCCCAGGAAAATCTTTAAAGAAAGAATAGAAAAGAAAATAAAAGAAATGTGAGTACAAATTTCACCAAAAAAGTGGACATTTGCAGTAAGAGTTGGAAGAACATTTACTAGGAAGGTTCTCTTATTGTGATGAACACACGGACAATTTTGCTTAAAACTCAGAATTTCGAATTCAAAATTACACATCCCTAAAATTATAAGATTACCTAAGCACAAGATAGTGAAGTGGCTGTTTTTAGCGTGTAATAAATAGGATTGTATTTTATTCATTTAAACGATATTTTAAATCCATAATTCCTTTTTTCTAGAAGTCTTTATTCCTGGAGGCGATGAAGTCCTTGAAGCAATTTTCTATGGAGTGTTGATCAGAAAACAGTAGATTTCTGAGATAGTGTTGCCTCGGCTTGTAAAAGGATGAAAATCTGTACGTGAAAGGTCTGGAGAATATGGAGGTGATGGTGCAAGAATTTCATATCCTAAGCCACTTAGCTTTGAAATTGTCTTCCTTGCAATGTGCGACCTGG
>QYTT01081097.1:0-19772 GCA_006980735.1 Dasypogon diadema | reverse complement strand
AACTTTTGAAAATCGCGCCTTTTTGAAAAGAAGTGCCCCTCCTGTCACTTTGTCTATTTTAGTGGCGGAGTTGGACTACTAACACAATCTCATAAAAAATTGCATTAGGGTCTGTAAGCTTCACTTTTCTAGTTCTGATGTCGACTCTGGTACTCTGTGGATTGGGGATTCTCGGTAAAATAAACTGCATGCAGTGCTCCGATCGAGTCCATATATTGTACGGCCTGATAATTGCCGACCAAATAATGCCCATCCAATAATACGCGTCTAATATTACGTATCATGGCTTCCAATTATCAGGGTGTACAACCCAGTCCATACATTATCGGGCTGCGAATTTAAAACACGAACCGATAATGTACAGGCGATAATTGCCAACCACGAAAACACAACCCAATATTTAAAATACGATGTTAATCTAGGATGTCAATGGATTATCAGGGTGTACATTACTGCCTGTATAATATTGGCTGGTCATTATTTTGGCTGTACATTATTGCCTCCCCTCCGATCGAACAGATTGCATACTGCGTTCCATTCAAGTGTTGCCAACATTAAGATTTTTTCGCTTAATTTAGGGAATTTACGAGTAAGTAGACCTCGAACTATGAGCGATGGGCTTTTATCCGGCGCCCTGGGCGATCGCCCAACCGCGCCCTACCCTAACGCCGCTTCTGAGTTTGTCATTTGTAACAATCCAGTAAGAAATGTGTTCATTACTACATTAATGAAGTAGTGAACATATGCACACTACCATACATTTCCAACGTTAATGAAATTCAACACACGGATGGATTTGAAATTTTTGCATTACTCCTTGGTGCATTATTATTTCATTGGTTCATTGAAGAAAATGTAAAGGTAAGGTTCAATTGAAGGATTTTTAGGCTATGCAAGAATTCTTGGGTGTAAATATAAGAACGTAAGAAAAAAAAACCGAATGGTTAATACCCATGAAACTTATGTAAGTGTTCTCTAACAAATTAACAAGGCAACTAATGAAAACCGGATATGACAACGATGAGTTGAATTTTTATCGTCGTTATATTTTATTTCTTTCTTCTAAAAATCATCCAAGAAATTTCGCTCAGATTTTAAATGAACAGGAAAACACAAATATCTGTAGTTAACCTTGGGACAATTGCCATTAACATTCTCTGTCGGTTTACTCTTTGCATTACCTTGTCATTAATGACAACGACTTCATTACTATGTTCATCAGTGGCACGATTTCCTACTGTGAAATTGTGCACGATTTTGTAAAAGTGTTAAAGAACTCCACACATTTAGCCGTATAACGAATATGCAAATCTGATGTTTGTTTATGATTTTTACCAAAAGAGGTTTCTTTGTCAGATCATAAATACATAAAATTTCACATCATAGCCTACACATAGCCATAGTACAACGGGTAGAAATACGATTCCCCAAACTAACAGACTACAAATCCTATCGCTAACTTATCAATCTGGGCTTTGCAGTACTCGAACTCGACTCAATAGAATCGTGACCTGACCTAGAGCTCAAAAACCTACTATTTAACCCATTTCAATCCAGCTGCCATGTTAAAAGTAAAGAGGTGGCACGAAATGTCCCTTGATGGGACAGTGAACTGGAAAAATTAAGAGCTAACACAAGGAAATACTCCAATAGGGCTAAACGAACAAGTAAATAGTCCTGTGATAAGCAAGCTTTAAGAGAATATAACAAAGAACTGAGCAGATTCGAAAGAAGGACTTGGAGAAGCTTCTATCAAGGCATAGAAGATTAGCCTCTTAAAATTAAGAATCACACTAATGGCATTGACTTCTCCAAAAAGTCGATGGCAGGTTCACTAACAACAGAGAAGAAACGCTAAAACCCCTATTGAGAATCCATTCTCCTTGCCGAATTTCGGTTGATTAGAGCAAAATAAATGAGACTCCTTTTGAAGTAAGGACTGACTATCGTCCCTCCGGTCGAACCAAAATTCTCTCAGATCGCATCTTCGCTGACAAGACGGTTAAATGGGCGGTAAGCACATTCCAAGTCCACAAGTCATTTGGTGGATATGGTATTTTCGTTGCCCTTCTGAAACAAGAGTTGGGAGAGCGGACACCATTACTGGTCAAATTGTTTGTGGCCAGCGTTGACGTTGGACATATTCCTTGGGCTTGGAAAGATGTAAATATGGTTTTCATAAATAAAGGTAGAGGATGATCAACGGCCCAATTTAAACCATATCACCCAATTAGTCTGACCTCCTTCATACTTAAAACCATGAAGAAAGTCATAGACCCCCGCATCAAAAGCGTAATTCTCAAAGAATATGCGCTACATCCGCACCATCCTAAGTGCTTTCTTAGATATCAAAGGATGTTTTGACAATATCTCCTTCGGGGCCATAGAACGGGCATCCACTAGTAAAGGTTTAGAACCCTGAACGATTCTATGGAGAAGAGCCAAGATCTATACCAGCATGCTACTTGGAATAACTCTCAACTCAAAAGAGTTAAAAATGAAGCTTTATGGTATTATCAAATGTTCTTTGATAAAACTTGGTGGCTTAAACTAAAAATGATCCTATGTTCCTATATGTGCTTCGAAGGGTTAACTATTCTAGGGGTGAAAGGAGAACCTATGCCATTACAGCGTCAGCAGCCCTGTTTAATGTATAGCGTTTGTATATTGGAAAATATTTTGGTTATTAATGTCGCACATATTTTGTCGAACTGAAAAATTCAGACGCATTTGACACGCGCGATAAGAGAACCTGTAGGTGCGATTAGAAAAAAATTTCAGATTCCGCAGTCTGAACTTTTTCAGACATTTTGGAATTTCTAACTCGTGTGACATACTTAAGATCACTTCTGTCCATTTTGACAAGAAAAATTCAGATTCTGAAAGTCTCAGATTCTGAACTCAGACTCATGTGATATCAGCCTTAGTCATCTCCCTGATTATACTCCAAGAAAGCGAAATGCAATAAACGCCAAGAAAAATCACATGCCCTCCACTCTCTAAATGTTTGAGATCTTGATAAAAGTACGGGTAAACGTTCTCTAGTTTTTATATGCTTCAATAGGGCGCATAGAGGACTTTGCGTGCATTAACTTGGGAACATATTTCGAAACTCATATTGATGAAACAACCACTAAAATGTTTAAGGTGAATACACAGGTCAATTTCATTTTTTGCCCTCGCGATCAAGTGAAAACGAGCGGAAATACCTACTCCGCTTAAGAATTTCTATATTTCAAGTTGAATATGATTCTAAGAAAGTTGTTATTTTTAGTACCTACTTTTGTTAGACACTCCTTTTTGTTATTTTTTTTTTGAATTTTTGACAGTAAAAAAACACAATTTCACCTATAAAATTATTATAATAATAGCAGTGATTATATAAATACGCAACGGTTCCAAAATGGTGATGAAACCCACAATTATATGTTGATTCTATTAAAACAAGTAATAGAAAATTTCGAAACGGACTTCTCTTCAAAAATGATAACAAAAAACAGAAAACAATTTAGGTTTCATGGTTTTATTTTAAGTGCCTTTGAAAGCAAAAAATAGTCTTGCCACCCTATTTATAAGTTTTAATACTTATAGAACTAAAAAGAAAATATATTTGGTCTTAATAAAAACTGATTCCTTAATAGAATTTTAAGCTCATCCGTTTTTCGGGACCCCTCCTCAAGGGGCCCACTTGGGCCTCCTGTCCCTCAATTGTTTCGCTCCGAAAATATTGTGCTGTCGGGATAACTTGTCCAATAGAAGTGGTTTAAAAGTTAAGTTCAAAATTTTTTAGGGTGATCCTTTAAGATCTTTCCTAAATGTCCTCAACTACGCACACATGCCAAATTGCGAGAAAACCGAGTTGGTGGGTCAAGAATTGATTTAGATTCTTAAGATGCCGTCAGTAGAATATGTGCCCCATGCCCGCTTGACTTGACACGTGTATACAGAAACCAAATAAAGCAATGTAAAAAAACAATAAGCATGACTGAAAAACTGAAGAACAAATTATTATCCATTTACCACCGAAATTTAAAAGTTTTAAAGTGAAATAAATAAAAAATTTATTTTAAGTGATACATAACCAAACCTAAATTATAGAGAAAGGGTGAACACACGTGGTATGATTACAAGTTGGAAATCAATAGGTTCTCAGCACGCACAACGTTTTAAAATAATTTCGACCCTTAAGTAAGCTCAATTTACCCAATTTGAATAATTCATAAGATTCCAGAAATATTAGTCCATGCCGTAAATTAAAAGGAGAGCTTCATAGGTATACTCATTTTGGTATACACACATATACATTTTGGTATACACACGTATATAATATATAATGGAACTCGTAGCAGATCCGAATTTTAAAATAACATCTTTTTTCTAACTTTTCCTAAAAGCAGATTTTAACAAATTTTTAAACATTTAGGCAGTGCAAGAAAGGATCTTTTTCTAACTACTGCAAGAACTGAAATGTATATTTCTTCACCCTTGCTTAATTTCATATTTTATACGTAAATGTAGGAACTTGTTTGCTTGTATGGAGCCCTTTCTATAAATTAAGGCATCAATGTTGAAGATTGGTTAGAAGTTGAGGTAATCGTGATAAGTCTGGGTCAGCATGGGAGTGTGTACTTCTAATGATTTCTAATTAACCCTGATAACAAAATCGTTTTCTTAATTTTCGAGGGTGTTTCAGAAACCTAGGATGAAACTGAATTGGTAGATTGGGGGAATCAAGAGCTATTCAAACAGTTACACACATCACTACTTTTATTATATATTTTGATTTTTTTACACCTGGCTATATTTTATATCTGGTCGATAAAATTATTTATTTCTTCTGTGAAAAGTTATGTTTCCATCTGTTTTGTTGTTTTCGTTAGAATCTATGGTAAAAAGGCAAGCAATAAAAAAGAAAATACGTGGGAGCACTTTGGGAACAAACAAAAATTTATATAATTATTAATAAAAAACAAATCTCGGCAAAAGGTGTAATAGTTATTGCAGAACTTGTTCGTACAGTAGATATTCAGAAAATAAAATAAAATTACTGGATTATATGGGCAAGAAAAAGTGTCATAATTGGCGATGTAATCTCAAAGAGTACAATTTCCTTATTTTATTGATTTTTATTTATTTCCTTGTTTAGTATAGTAAACATTAATTAATTAAAGTTATTTATTATGCACAAACCAAATAACCAAATACACCATATTGCTGTTAATGGGAAAAGAAAATACATCATTTAATGGATGTCCGTCTATCTGTCCGTCCGTTTGTCTGTCCACGCGTAATCTCAAGAATGCTTTGAATCAGAGAAATTAAAATTTAGTAGACAGATATTTTATTAAAATTGAAAAATCAAGTTCGAAAATGAGTCAATTTGGACAACTGTTTGATAGGATTGCCATATAAAATGTCCTGCTATATTAAATAAAATACTGAAAGTACTTCGAAGTAGATCAATAAAATTTAGTACACAAATCAATCAACTCCCTCATGCGGCTGGCATATAAAACGTTTAATTTTGTAATTATACTTAGATAACATTAATAATATAATTAAAAGCAATCTTCATAATCTGTCTGAACTAAAGTATCTTCTCGAACTTTCCTTTCCGGTACAAGGATAAACAGACTGCTGGATAAGCTAATGTTTTAGCTATGTAAAACTGGCCACGTGGGAAGCCAACTTTAACGTCTGTCTGCGAGACATGTTAATATAGTAATCGGCTGCATTCTATTCAAGGCAACAGGGTAGTCGAATGGTATCAAGGGTATAAATTTTCGATGGCTGCAGATTCCACAGCAACATCACTAAAGCATTCACTCTGAGGATTAGTTTATGGCATTGGGGATCCGACAGCTTTCGAAATCTTTAGAATTTCCACTGAATAGTGGACAGCGTCATCGATTTGGGTACCATTTTTGTACCTTTAAACGACTTCAATAACTTATCATTGCCTAGTCATTTTTAGCATGCTCGCATAACCATTGCATAGGCTTATCCAGGTTGTCGTTGTTCATGGCGATATTTCGAAAAAATAAATCAATTCCCAAAATTCGATATCAAAAGTGAGAATATCAATACGTGAAAAGAATCGTTTAGAAAGATATCGATCTTCGAAAATCGATTCGTTTCTATGGAAAAGGAGAAATGGAGCCAACGAACTAATAACTAAAGGAACGGCTGCAAAACAGATCAAATGAAGCACTTTTTCAACTAATATGCATGTGTTCAACCACAAACTTAAGTTTTCAAAGTAAAGTGTCTCCTTCTTACCTAGTGTACTTTCCTATTGGAAATTTGCCTCATGAGATGCTTCACTCATGTACACGTTACAGCCATTCGTTTTAGTTATTAGTTCGTTGGATTGCAACAGTCTAAGAAATTTCACGATTTCACCATTTAACTAGGTTGAAATTTCTATAACAACGTATTTTCAATTGTCAGCGATGAATACACTTACAAGCGGGACTTGATTCGATACGATTTCGCAGAAAATGTATCGATTCTCGTGGATCGACTCGAATAAAAAAAAAATCGATTTTTTCGAAAAAGAAAATCGATACGAAAGAAAATCGAGACAATATCTCCATCACTAGTTCTGTTTAGATAGTAATCTTCCCATCCAATTCAGGATAGTCACCATCAATCAATAGATCTAAAATTGAATGGCGCAACCGCCACACCTCAGATAAACTTTCATGCCTTTCGTGCGTTTAAGTTTAATAAACGATGATTACAGATAATGCCTCTTAACATATGTTTAACTTCACATGCCCGTGCTCCTCTTCACCCCTTAGGGGTGAAAATTGTAAATACGTTTCTTAGGAAATATCTTCTTCAAAATTGGTTTAATTTCCAAAAGTATATTTACTCTTGGAATTTTTATAAACCCTTTCTTAGTGGATAATAACAAAATAAATGGGTTATAAAAGAAACCTATCCTGCAAATTTAACTTTTCTATGTTTTATATGTAGATATTATAATATAAATTATTACAGAGTTCAATCAAACGCACAAATCGACGACACTATCTACACTATCGACACTATTATCAGGAACAGAAAATGAAAGTAAGCAACAGATGTAAGCGATAGTCAAGTTTTTCTGATGTAGGGATACGTAGAAGAACTACGAATCGTTCGAGTCGAATGGTGTTTGTATATACAGGTGCAGGATCAAATTTAAAGGTCACTTGGAGGTAAACTTCACTTCTGTTTAAAGTAACACCCAATTTTTGACGCCAGAAATGAAGAAGAAGCGTAAAATTTTAGGTTCAAGTATGTGGTTCATTTATAGACTAGATCTAGAGGGGCAACTTCAGGATCAAAGACTAAGACTAAGACCTAAGACTCTTACCCAGCAATTATGCATTTTCGATTTTTGGTATAAAAGTTACACGACTTAAAGAGGAGTAATTGACCATTATTTTGGCGTTAATTACTCCCAAAGATCTCAAGATATTCCGTTCCATGCCTTTTTAAAAGTTTGTAATGCTCAAAGATATCGACAAATATGCGACTTATCCATTAATGAAGATTAAAAAATCGTTTAATGTGTCTGTCTGTCTGTCCATATGATAATTCGAGAAATCTTTGAAATTTACTTCGTTAATTTGTAAAACCAATTTCGAAAATAAGCTAAATCTTTACAGAGATGCGTTGCCCAAGGAATCGAGTTCAAACCTCCTAATCTTGAAAAAAACATAATTTCGAATATAAATTAAATTAAATATACTTGAAAGACATTTTCTCTTTCTCGCTGAAATAAAAAGATAGTACTTAGTTCGGTCATATCAAATCAATTTTATCACCATCAATGTGGTGATTGACCTGCTCTTTGTGAGTGTCCACGAATCCCCTATCATTTGAATGATTTCAGGAAAATATTGCGCCTTAGGTGAGAGTTAAGGCTGTGAGTCAAAAATTCTTTAAATATGATTTTTACTTAAATTCTTAAATATGTCTTTTAATA
Source organism: Dasypogon diadema (assembly GCA_006980735.1). Taxonomy (NCBI): domain Eukaryota; kingdom Metazoa; phylum Arthropoda; class Insecta; order Diptera; family Asilidae; genus Dasypogon; species Dasypogon diadema. The sequence goes on along the minus strand of QYTT01081097.1, from coordinate 11,794 downwards.
GAAATTAAATTAATTATTTTATACAATTTGCTTTTTATTTACTATAGAAGTTTAAACTTGTTTTTAACCTGGACATTATTATCAACCGTTTTTATGCAGGATAAAGAATAACAGAAGGAGCCTAAATTCCAAATACTTATTTTGCAATATGTAAAAAATTACAATATTGCTTGTCCATCTTTTCTATTTTCGTTTCTAAAATTCAAATAAATCGTGTTATGTCATTTAATATAGTTCTAATGCATTTACATTATTTTCCAAAATAGAAAATATTACTGCGAAAAAGTTTCTACGATGAAATCGCAGCATGCGTACCTCTTTCACTGAGTGCAAATTAATACTCCCAAACGGAGTAACTTCTTCTAAACTTAAAAAATCAAGAACCCTAAAAATAATAAAACTGCTTGATTTCCAAGTTTATCTTAAAGTAAGGCAATTTGAATTCTTCGCAAAACCAAGGAAAAGTTTCAAAAGGTTTCAATTTCTCCAAGTCAGATTTATTTTTATTCATTGCCGGAAATGAATAAAAAGAATCTGATAGATCCCCAATTTCAATTTAGAAACCATTCGCATACTTAAGACGTATATTCACATCAGCCACTTGTATCGGTCGAGGACTTTCCCGGGAAAGTCGCCATAGCATTACAGAAGTTCGTTTCCCTTGTTGAAAGACAGAAGGCAGATATGTTGGTAAGAAATGTTTACTTCACCTTTCTATTTGCGTACTTCGAGAAGGGCGTTAACGCTAAAGAACTTAGCACGCTCTGACAAATACGTCCCGCAAATAGTAGTCCCCCATTAAGTTTCACCTACTTTATTGGTCTCCAAGAAGGAGGACATGCAACAAGTGGAAAGTACAACACTCAAATGAAAAGTGAAAATACCTTTTAATCCTTCCACGATAACACTCCTCTCGTCAGGCATTTTGCTGCTCCTTCTGATGGATGGTCTCACTTATGGCTTGGCTACGAGAATTTTACACTACACCTTCTCACATGTAAGCACACTTTTAATGGAAATCTGAGGTTTGTCAAAATTTTATGACCGGGTGAGTGCTGATTCGTTAACTATTTAAACGTCCATTCCACTGGGAAAATGGCAGCAGAATTCAAAATACAACTCTTTCACGATAAACACGCGAAGATAGGCAAATCTCACGGGTTTCAAATCCTATCCTTTGCTATACCGTTGACTGCCTATGAAGGACTGCCGAATCCCAAACACTTTACAAAGTAAATGTTAAAATGAAGCATTGCGCAGAGCTATGAAAAACCACCTGAGCTTTTCGAAAGCTCAGCAATAGAAGAAATTTCCAACGAAATCCTAATAAATAGTCCACTTCCCGGGGACAGCAGACTCTGTACTGTTTGTTGTACTTGTTTACTACACCCTGTCCGCAAAGATTTGCGTAAACAAAGGACAATGAACTCTATTTGCTGGGCCTGTTTGAATAACGTGCCGATGTTTTATCAATTCTTATGGAAATGTTTGTATACCTCATATTTGAATGCCATGATTTTGAGATACTATGCTGGGGGCAATTAATGATTTTAGTTATTTCCGTCGGATCTGTTCTCGTTCTACGGCGCATTTTGCGTGCTTTTTGTGTCTAGACAACATTTCAGATCGGAGTGGATGATATAACTTGTGTCTCTAAAATACAAAAAACGAAATATATCCAAACATTTAGCGATCTAGATTTCATAATATCTCGCAATCCAACACTCCCTGAAATATTGGCCATCGGCCAACATCGCGATATCATGCAAAGGCGTGTCTAAATTGAAATCGTAAATCGCAAACAGTTTGCTTTTGCCTCTAGTTAGATTTTCCTCGAATTTTTATAGATTCCAATAATTTCAAAAAAGCTACTTCATCGAAGAAATCTTGTACACACCTCCAACAAATATTATGTTAGAAATTTTGGCACCCATCAATTACGTTCCTGCTTTCTCAGGAAATATTCAAATGCCAATTTTTTTCATGCCAGCCAAGAAATGAGTCTCATGAAAGGCGTTTAATGCCTTACACGACCCAGCCCAATGCAGTAAAGAGGAAAATCTCATTTCTTTTGATGTGAAATTATGTGAAATTTGATTTTTTCTTTCAAGTGAAACTGAGACGATAATGAAAATGTAAAACTTTTCGAAAATTCAATTACAAAGTGTGCGTTTTAATATCAGCCAACAATTTTTGCATTTCAGCGTTTAATAACAATTCAAAATTTCACAATTTCAAAATTCAGTTTCAAACCAACCACACAAACTTGACACTACGCTCTTGTAAATAACTGGTACAAAAAGGCTGTTATTAATTTTCCTGCTATTGCTGACAGGCTCCCATAGCAGACAAAAGCAAAAAGATTTTTTATGAAACCCTACTTGTCAAATTTAGAACTTCCCCTGTAGGAGCGGAAGAGAATATGCTCGCAATGGAATTTTCTTGTCATTGCGGATTACAATAAAGAGTGGTCTAATAGAGAATGTGATAAATGCCCCGCTAAGGTACAGTGCGTTTGAAGAGGGACTATCCTTAAATGGTAATAATCCATTATATCACGAAACCTTAACTACTGTGTTTCCGCCGGAAATACGAACGCCATTCGAACATCGTGCACTAGACTGAGCCAGTTTATATGATTTCACAGAGTCATGAGGAAGAAGATCCCCGAAAGACCTCGCCTTTATGAGAAGCGAAAATCCATGGTAGAACGCCTGTGAGAATTGCCCACAGAAATCCACAAACTAATTGAACCGGGTGCAGAACTTCGGACTAATCAAACCCAGGCCCAGAGCTGAAACACAACCGAGCCTTATGCTCTAGATCAGGGCTATCTAACTGTGGCCTGTGGAACGTTTTTGTGCGGCCCACGCCAGTTCCAGATTTATATCGCAACAAGGAGACATCGACTCGACAATTTCGTCAAGAGCAAAATTTACGCATAGTTTAATTTAATTAATTATATTAATTTTAATTATGTTATACTCTAGACGTAGAGAAGAAAATAAAATAATGCGTTTGAAGTTAATTGCCCGCGGCTACTTATTCCTACATATTCACAGCTGATCTTCAAATATGCAGGCAGTCCTACTGTCCGCAACTTGTCGACGCACCCTTTTGCTTTAATTTGCCATTTCGTGAATATTCCGTTGACCTGTAGTAAACCCTATCTGCCATTGGACCCGCCATTTTGAATCTCCAGAATTTGACTCCAGATTCGTAATCAGCGACCTCCAAAAACCCATGTGGACTTATTATCATGATGATCGTAAAGCTCTTGAAAAAGTTAACATTTACGACCGCCATATTGATCCGTCATGTTGAATTCTTAAGCATTGAGGTTAAATTCGTAATCATCAGCCGCAAAAACCTATATATCCGTCGTTCTGCCAACATTCCATTGACGTTTAGAAAATCTTGTCCACCATATTGGATCCGCCATTTTGAATTTTAAAAATCCGACTCTGGGTTCGCAATCAGCGACCTCGAAAACCTATATATGCATATTTTCATGACGCTCCCAAAAACTTATGAAAAATTTACATTTCCGACTTTAAAAAATAAAACTTTCATGTGGCAGCCCTCTGAAGGAGTTAATTTTCTGCCAGGATATTTAGATTTTACTGAAGTACTTGTGTGCCGAATTTTATCCATCTACTTCGAAGCGTTCTCGTTTTAGAAGGAAAATTCCGAATTTTTCTTTGACATAGCTGTAGGTTTCGATTAGGTCTTTCATCATGTCTTGTTCCATGGCGAAAATTGGTTCTGGAGCTTGGAGCCGCATAGCCAACCTCTACTTTGTAAGGACGTCAGCTTTCTCGTTCCCCTCGATTCCAATGTGTCCCCTAACCCAACAAAGTGTTACCTCATTTTTTCCGGCACACCCATTGAGATTTTATATACATTCTGTTGGAAATTAATTTTGTCATAGAAATGAATTTTGTGCTAAGTCAATTATTCTTATTAGTCTTTGATATAATTGTATTCTTGAATTTTAACCTTTACTGTACTTAGTTTTATATTTTTGGCATTTCGAATAAAGCTTGTAGTCGTCTTACGCAAGTTGCATTTCACTACACAACACATTCCGTCGTTAGATGTGAATTTACTTCTGCCCGATCTGCTTGATTGTCCAGCTTTTTGCCTGGTAAAGTGGTAAGCCGGGACGTATCTCCAAAGGCTGATATAGCAGGACAGATTTAAGTCTTTAGAGAAGACTCCTACACCTGCCCTGCCCTTCTATGGATTTTTTGAAACCTTTCGGTTATACTGACCCTTCTGATCCTGTCATTGGTTACAGTGAGTTCCCTGGTGAGCACTATGTACTTCTCCCTGAATCCTGAATTCCACTTCCACTACCACCTTCTTCACAAAAAGATCCTTTTTTACGGTGCAGCCAAAGCTCAGAGGATGCCCTATGATGCTGCACACAGCTTTGGCGAGAAGGAAATTTGGGATGTGGAAAAGGGATTAGAAGGTTGGGCGGAAGTGTTGATACACATCCTGTTTAAATAACTGCGGCCTATAATCGACAGGAAAAACAGAAGAATTAAAGAATTTCTAGCGCAGCTGTTGGTGTGGTGCAAAAAGCACTATGCACGCCATCCCGTTGTCATCTAACGGCAACCTGACATATCCACCAAACTACCGCAGCTAATGTGATAGGTCTAACCACGATAGTATTTATCCAGTATGCTGACCTCGGCGAGACATTCCATCTTAAACCACACACTCTTCTACAGTGATGCAACACCACCTTCGTTTTTCTGATCTTTTCTTCAACATGATGCTTCTAGATCAGCATCGAATCCAGATATATCCGCAGGTATTCTGCACCACTATACACGTTGATCAAAGATCCTTCAAGTGTAAGAAGTTAACTATGAAATCTTGCAGAAAAAGATATAACACTCCTCCCGTGGAGACCCCTTCGAAACCCTTCCCATAACACTCATCTGATTGGTTTGAATGCTGATTACTCTGTTTCGCAACGTATTGTCTACCGAAATCAACACTACTTGAATAACCTCACGTCTTAAGGGCTTATACCTAGCATTAAAAACAGCGAAGGCTTTTGCTTTGTACGTCACTCATTATAGTTGGCGCTTTATACCCTAGCCAGAAAGATATTACGACTTGTATAAAATTTCATATAAGTCGCCCGGGGCCTACGTCATGTTGATATCATAACAATCATTCGAATATGCCGTCTGTCTGGAGTGTTAATAAGACTATTTTCAAGTTCTTGTCGTGAATTTTGCATAAGGCACCTTCGATGCCCATCAACGTGGCCGAAGCAATGCCTCCTGTAATCAGTTTATCTTCTGCCACTGTCATCAGCATAGTGCAGATTCCATTGATTTCCCAGCCTGATATCCATACTGATTTGCATTTATGAGATGCTCCTTCAAGTAATGCCACCCCAGCTAATCCATCAGCGCCCTCTTCATTGTTTTCAAAAGAAAAGATATCAGACTGATCAGCATTAAGGGTTTCACCTTTGTGTAATACCTTTTCCCAGGTTTCGGTAGAAAGTTCATCTCCCCCCCGCCTCTCTTTAACCGGTGTAAGCCCGGTTGTAATACAGGCGATAAATAAGTATTCCCCGAAGTGCAGTGGCTTCTTTGTCCCAATGGATGCTCCCACTAAAATGCTACCTTAATCCAATCTCATGATCATACGATTACGCACCCTCTAACATCTCTCCGAGACGCAGCTTCCAAGAAAGTATCCATTTGAATCCTATTCATCCAGTATTAACTAATACATACATGCCTAATGTTAGATTCACAAATGTAGTTCCAGACTTGGGAGAAAACCCAAATTGAGTTTGCTATTTTGATAACAAGTTTCTCATTTCGATACATTCGATAGTATGCATATAAATTAGCTTTTCTAGAACACGGTAAACTTCTTTGGATTTGAGACCACTAAAGCTTGTTTACACATTTACGGTAATTATGATGTAATTAAAGAGGATCTCAATGTGTCTACAAATTAGAAAAAAATATCTGCGGTGAAGTGCTCGTGGTGAAGTACATATTTACTGAATTTTTCGATGTCGAAGTCTATACCAGATAACATATGAAATAAGTTCCTCGGTTATCAACAATATATGTAAATAACTAATCTTAACATTTGCCTGCCATAACACAAAAAAGAGATATTGATTGCAAAAGAAACGAAAAATGTTGTATTTGGGTACCGAATACAAAATCTCATTAAATTTTAATCCTTAATAGTGTATTTTGGATTTTTTGCATATTTAATTTAATCCATAACTGCGATTGACAACACCTCAGTAAGTGGCAAAATATCTTTTACATTAATCAAACTACCAGCACAATCACTTGCCATCAAAGTAATTTGCTTTTAGATATAAAATTCATTTTCGTTATTATAAAAAAACTGAAAATAAAAGCAAAATTCCAAAAATAGGAGCACACTGTTTGTGTGCGACTCAGAAGGACACAATCCAGTGCATTGTCAACAAATTATGTGCGCCTGTTGCCTCACACAAATGCCAGGAAACAATTAAACGAATAAGAATGTATAATTTGCAGGACAATTTTACTATACAAAACTATGATACAATATGCGAACATTCCATAGAAATTGCCTTTCATGTCGACCGAAACGCTTTGTCATGCACACTGTAATTAGGGCTATGTGAGGTATTGATTTTTGCATTAATTTTTTATTGTACTTTTGACGTGAAATTAACCGGTGTCCTTAAATTAAACAACATTCGGTCAATACAACGCAATAATATCCTAAAACCGGCACTCCTGGGAGGTTCTGATGTTTGAGGTCAAAAAGTTAGGACAATTATGGTAAATACGAGATTTTCGATTGAGTCCCCTTAAAAAATAGCAGGTATTAAGAGGAATGTAATAAATGATGTAATGAAGAAATAAAACGAATGAATGAGTTAGTGTTAGAGCCCCTAAACTAAACGCGATGAGGTTCCGGGTTCAAACTCCATCGTCGTGTACTAATGGCCGAGTTTTTGCTAATAACAGAACTAGATCATTGGGTGTTGCAACAAGTAAATGAAAATGAAGTCCACGTATTCGTATATCCAAGCAAGAAATGCTTCAATGGACAGTTTTCTTGGTTGATTAAGTCGCCTATGCATCAGGTAGGCTGTTAAATTATTTATCCCATCACCCCAAACAACGGATTATGAACGAGGCTAGGTCTTTTGTGATGAAGGTTTTTCGGCTTGGTGACAAGGGAGCTAGTAGAGGGAAAATCATTGATATCCTGAGAAAGACCAGATTTCCAAAACATATAGTAAAATCCGTAATTTGGAATTGTAAGAGAAGAATGGATATGGGTGAAGTTGACTCTACTGATGAACCGGTAAGACTGTATAGGCGGGTCACTTATGTTATGGGGTTGTCCGAACGCCTCAAGCATATTCGTAGCAGAATTACAACAGTCTGTCCCTTTAAGAAAACTGTCATCACTATTTTTTTCTAAATTGACCATTGGAAAGATAAAGTAAGGAAGGAAGATGCAGCGGACATTCTATGTATATAAAATAAAATGTGGGAACGACTGGACAACTTTTAAAAAACCGGGTACCCAATATAAGTGTGACCTGAAAAATAAAAGTAAATCCCAGACTGCACTGACGGAGCATTGTATTGAGAACAACCATAACCCCCGCTTTAATGATGTGGAGGTTTTGGCAAGGGAGAAGACTTATCAGAAGAGAAAATTGTTGGAATCTCTGTACATATACTCAGCCGAAAATATTGTTAATAAAAGAACTGATATGGGCGAAATTAACTCAATGTATCGCTCTCTTGTGGACTCCAGAACCAGAAGACTTTGAACACATCTTGTGCGTGTTACTTTCATAGGGAGATGGATTTTTGTAGAGGTGATTACGTATGTGGTCTGGCGTTTGTGATCTGACTAATTTTAAAAGTTCTTTTAGTTGGATTCATGTTGACGACTGAGGAAGTTTGTCTCCTTAGATTGGACTTTGTTTTTTGGAATTTTTAGTTTAGTATTATAACTCCTGTAGGTAATAGTATTCTCCACATTGTGTTTGTATATGCTTTATTGTGCTCTCCTATAATTTGCAGTTGTGTCCTGAAGATGTTGGCGAGAGCCAATGAAACGTTGATAATAAAGTAAATTGTTAACATTTCACTCAAGTTCTTGTGATTTTTTTGCCGTAACCAGGGAGTCCAGAGACTGAGAAGCTGTATTTCATTGGAAGTCATTAATTATCAGGACGGATTGTTTTTATCTTCAGCAAGGCCCCATAGCCATTGACACCTTGAAACCTTAAAAGCCAAGATACACTTTGAGATATACCTATACCCCTAATTTGGTAAGAGCTCAGAATAGTCCCAAGTGCTCAAGGTAGGGAAGAAGACTAGCATTCCACACAGATCTTACCGACCCATGTGTCATGTGCAGAGATATACTCATTTCGAATGAAGAAATCAAGACTTGAATCATGCTTAATATATGCTTAACATTAATATATTATCAGTTATTAATGTTTCCGTGGATGTTTTTTCTTTTGTTTTTTTTACAGTGTAGCCAAAGCTCAGCGGATATCCTTTGATATTACAACACAGCCTTGGCGAAGGGGAAAGTAGGAAGGGGATGATATCGAGTGAAGGTGTCGGCGCACATTCAGCTTGAACAACTGCGGCCTATACTCTTGGGGGACGACAGAAGACTACCATCCAATATTCGTATGTTCTACTCAAGAAGGATTCGCGGAATTTCACTGTTGTGCTCAGTCGTGTCTCAAGGATGTAAGGGTGAAGATGGCTTAATACGCGGGTATCACGCGCAGGGACTGATCTCCAAGGAATCAGCCCAGCGATTTCATTGGAGCAGTGCCCATAAAGGTAGCGATAAAAAAGCATAAGGCATGCAACATTATGTCTGTACTCCAGAGAATTGATTTTAGAAGTAATCGTCTCATTGCCAATAAGCTTGAAAGTTTGAGACCCACACTTGTTGAAAATTTCTAAAAAAAATAATGATTTCTTTGTACACATATCGTCGCTGTACAGGCAGAACCTGGGAATTAAAAGTAAAGATGATATCTTGGCTATTCACCACAATAATCAAACCAATTCTTACATATGCCGTTTTCGCCAAAAGTTCACGAACAGAAAGCCCAGGCTGATTGCAAAAATGCAACAAATGAATTGTATAAATTTACCGGAGCTATTCTCAGAGCACATTCCCCAAGGCAACATTAGAAGCACTGTTGAGCCTTTTGACGCCTTACATGCAAGCGAAAAGAGAGAAATTCTTCAGAACGTTTTCAATACTATTTGCAACTCCTTCGAAAACAATACTATTTTCAAAATTAATAAAAACCTTTTAAAATTAAATAACAATTATTTTACCTTGGAAAATTTCTTTATTGCAAAGATCCGATGGATTTTTTTGTAAAGGAGATGGCAGTGGAAATGGCACTTAGAATATGGTACTCGTCAAGAACTGTGTATGAGCATAGAAGGATCCTCGATTACTTAAAAGAGATCAAGGAACTCAAAATACCCAAGAACAGGATCAAGAAGGCTAGGATAGCTCTGGTTCGTGCGTTGGACTACTTAAAGTGAGTTCAAATGCGAAGAGATTAAATCTAAATTGCACCGGACAATCAAGCGGATCGGACGGAGGTGAATTCATCCCTAGCGATGGAATGTGTACAAAAACTCAATGGATGTATCTCAGAAAATGAGGTAACCCTTTGTTGGGTTAGAGAAGACCGAACCCTGTAGGAAAATATGATAACTCCCGACAAGCTTAGAAAGCGATTAGGATGTCGTGTGGAATGACGACAAAAAATTTCTAAGCATGGAGCGAGCAACACTCAGATGGTTACTTTCTTTGATTACTGGGCATGTAGATTGGGATATCACTGCAAAAGGATTGGAATCTTAGAGGATGTTACATGCATATTGTGCCTGGCGAATACTAAGACGGCGGAGCACACTGTATGCGACTGTCCATCCTTAACGAGCAGGAGGATAATTATCACAGGCAGCCCCGTGGCTAGCATGAGTCATTTATCCTATAAATAAATGCTTGGAAATAACAAGAGACGTCGAGGTTAGAGAACTGCCCAGGAGCTTTTCGACGCGAACCAGCTAAGATGGCTCTTAGCAGAGGGATGAAAAAAGACCAGAAGTCAGAAGTCTGCTGCTATATCCCTCAAATGTTTCTAATAATAATAATAGGCAAAAGGAGTTTTCGCGAAAGAGGAGATTGGGAATTACTTTACTAATTTCTGTGACAATAAAAGAGTAGAAGTTCTGAATTAGATGTTGAAATCCACATTTATAGAATCTGAAAACATTTGGAAAGGATAAAGATGTCTGTAAATTACAGAAATATATTTTCCAGCATTGATCTTTTCAGAGTTTCGAAACACATATGATAACGTTTTTTAATACAAGTCTGGTCATTGGTAAATTCAAAGGAAATAATCACCTGTTAGAAGAATTCCAAAAATATTTTTGCATAAATTTTTAACACGTTCTCTTCCAGACTCTAATCACTCTCTCATATACGTGCAAATTTCTTGTCATGTTCTTATATAAGAGAAACGTTTACGTGATAGTGAACATCTTAAATAACACATTTTTTTCCAAGGTTTTATAGAAATTGTGTAATCCTACTCCACTAACAGTTCTTTCAAAGCACTGGATCAAAATTCACAGGGAAAAACAAGTGTCTGAATACGATTGATCTCCACGAGTTTAGGAAATACTGTGAAATCGTCGAGTTGTTAAGGTAATTTGAAGGTTAGAAAAGTCTTTCGTACAATATAAAAAAGTGATCCACTTTCTAAAGAAATCAGTGTAGTGGAAGCCTATTATCTCTGTTGCCAATGGCTTACCAAGTTGTTTCGTAAAAGATTTCACTACTTTCAGTCATTACTAGAAAGAAAGAGAGGCTTTCTAATTTAGCTATCTGTGGCACGAAAAAGCATTGCACTGGGTAACAAGAGTATCACATTTCTTATCAAATGTATCCTTTACAGATCGATATACATTATGTGCAGTGTTAACCCTCTGCACTCCTTTGGCTCCTCTGCGGCACCAATTTATTGTAGCAACTTAGGATTTAATTTTTAATTGACATTCAACTAAGAACTGTAGACTGATAGATGACGAATTAACTCAATATTAGATTTTGCTTTGGATTATAAAAATTCTTACTGGGGTGTCAGCTCGTAATAGCAAAAGTCCTTGAAGTTTTAAAGGATTAAATATTTCTGAAATTGCATAGTTGCAGGTGCTGGAAAACTTCGGAGTACAAAGTGTTAATACTCACACAAAACACTAACTTCGAAAGTAAATTATTAACATGTAAATATGCTATACGTATGTCTAATAGGATGGGGATAAAAAACAATAATGGAAAACCACTGGCAACAATTGTCTTCACCTTTTGCATAGCTAAGAATGAGCATGAATGAAGAAATAGCTAGTTTTTCTATAATTATGAAAGTGTGATGTTTAGAATGGCCTAAATAAAAAAATGAATGAATGATACTTCAGAAAATGCCAACACTACAACCAAAATACTTTTGTTCCTCTAACTCATAAACAAAACCACTAGCCAAATAAACTTCCAACTTTTCGACACGGTTATATCATAAAACACAATATTACCCCACACTATCATGTCTTCCATTAAAAATTGCTGTCGTGTCCCAAAAGACACTCAAGCACCTCTAACCCCATTGTGCCCTCCACTAATAACAAAACATTTACTTAAAATAGAAAAGAATAAACTC
>QYTT01081095.1:0-16349 GCA_006980735.1 Dasypogon diadema | reverse complement strand
GTTTTCAAAAACTTTTCTGCATAAGCGACACAATTTGGTGCCCTGAATGAATCCGATGTATATGCAAATCTCAGCTAAAATCCTCTTATGAATCGGATTTTATCCAAATCGTAATCAAATTCTTGACCCAGCCCCAATATGGATTTATCCCTGTCGTTTGTCGGTTTTAATTTTAGCTTTGTATCTGCAGGTGGACGGCGGCTTAAATCAGATTGAAATGTTAAGATATTTTCATGGTGGGATTTTAGATTTATTCGGACAAAATTTTATACATTTTAATATTTCAGTGGTTTCTTGTTTAAGAGGAAGAGTGTTTGGCTGGGGTGACATCGGCTTAGAAAATTTGTTAGAGTGCGTGAATATTTCATTTTGTTTAATGAACTTATTCCTAAATTTTCGTCACCATATTCTATCAAATAATTTATGAGAAGTCGTCGTACTAGGCTAGTACCTGAAGTATTAGGTAAGAGGGAACTTTTTGAAAAATAGTACACGAAAGCTCGGGACGCTGCATCAATACACCGCTTTCGAATGTTGATGAACTTTCACAACTCTATGTAGTGAGTATCTACTCGTCGACTTGAAAAGCAGAACAAATTTCAAACCACCATAAAGAAGAGTGTGTTATTATTCTAACTACGTTGATAATCTACCGTGCCATGTTCACCAACCTCGGCACTAGACACGGAAAAACTTACTTCAGGTGGAGTACCTCCAGATCCAGACCTTGCCGCAAATAGGCAGCGGCGGATCAATCTAATGTAGAAAAATATAATCTTTTACACGAGGTCGTGGATTAGAGGGTGTGGTGGGAGTGTCAACCCGTTTGTATGACCATGGTCACCTCCCAGGAGGAACATAAGTTTCTGGATTTGGCAATGGACGGAGACGGCACACAGGTTCTAAGGGAGACAACAGAGGATGACGAATTTTAGGGTCAACAATGTTCATCCAAATCAATTTAGATGATAGTAAAGTGGCTACCATCAACAACCTACAGTTCATCTTCAGAAGGCACACAGTGGACGTTATTTCATTATGAAAATAACCCTATTCCTCAATAAAGAAATAAACTTCAAGGTTTGATAAAAAGTTTCCGACTCTCCATGCTGACGCCTGAGCTCAGTATGCAAAATAGGCATGTTCGGCTTATCTACCAAAAAGCAAAAAAAAGTACAATCTACGATCTGTTCCAGAAGATGTGCTGCTAACGCAACCTTACTATAGTGAATTCCCACGCACGTAGTTAATACAGCCACGCTATTTGTAGGACGAAAATGTAATCTTGCAGATTCTTTTGTGGAAACATGGAAATCGTTAGCTAGAAGTCGAAGTTGAAAAGTTTCTATCCAAAACACCTACGTATCCAGGGCTACTGCTTGATAAGAGCGGGTAGATAATGGACTAACTCGATTGGAAAATCTTTAGAGATTCTAATGAAGGAATATTTTCCCAGCTGAAGACTTGACCGCTTTCTCAATTGAAGGCGTTCAAAATTGTGTGAAGTCCTTTGAACCGTTTGTGTCACCAGGTAGAGTGGTATATTCTCTAGCCTCCCACAACAATCTAGTAATGTACTTGTTTAAAAGCTCTTCATGGTTTTATTAATCTGTCGAAGAAGCATTGTTCAAAATAGCAGCCGAGTTTTAAACTAGTATCGTCCATCCCACCATTACATATGGTGTGTGAAAGGCTTCGCAAATAGGACCCAACTGCTAGACCTTGAAGAGAATTTAACGATTAAGCCCACACAATGTATCTCGAACGCTAAGCTTACTGCGTGCACTGGAGGTTAACCTTTTCCTTATTATTACCCTTTAACGGCTGTTGAGTGCATACGGTTTTGATTCGAAACTCCAGGCATCTGACACAGAAAATAATCATCTCAGGTTTGAAATTTAAAATTCGCCGAGGTAGGACCGTGAATGCAATGGTTCTTGATACTCGAAGCAAGAGTAAACAAATGATGCATCAAATAACATCAATAAGGACGTGATAGCAGCGAAAACTCAACCATTATCCGCATGTTCTTCTTCTTCAGATGCGGTGAAAACATTACTTAAAAATGTTGCTAAGGTTTTAACTAGAAAGCCTGAGGAAGTCAAAAATGATCTTTAGACGCAAATAAACAAGTCTCATGAATGTATCAACCGGGTTGTTAATGAGGAATTGTCCATGAAATATTCTGTCTACAACACTATTTCAGAACTTGAAGGCTGAGTTGATGGACAGCTTCCCTCCAAAGCCATGGTTTTAAAAGGAATTCCCAACTTACCTGGCGAAGTTCTTTCGAGCACTTTTGAGGTTATCGCTTCACAATAGATCCTTTTATTTGCTTTAGACCTGGTACTTGTCAGTGGAATCTACATCAGCACCAAAAACTAACTGAATTACTGATGTAAGCGATTGAAAAATTTTCAGACGAATATATTTATGGAATTTTACTGAACACAAATACAAAACAACTATTACCTACATCAAAAAAATTTGTATCTGTGAACTGTCAGTTGTTAGCTACACCGCCTACACATACTTTTTCCCTAGAAAATCTACACTTGGTGTAACTTAAACCAGATTTTGACAAACAAACGAAAAAGTTGGTGTAGATAGTTTTGGTGTCTGTTTTGTGCTACAACAACTTTGCAAACCTTATAAAAGGAACTCATCGCCGATAAAGTATGTAAGCAATAACTTTTTAAGGGTTCCATTAACATGGATGAGCAAATATGTATCTCAAAGTCTCCAGTCTAGTGAATATTAACAACGTCTTCTTTCGTAGATAGAACTGTTGATATATGTGGGTCAGTGATGGGCATTTACGCGTAGATTTGCATTGTCTACACTCCGGGGTAGACAATGCGTAGACAATGTAGACAATGCATAGTTTACGTAGACAATGTAGACTTTTGATAGACAATGTAAACTTTTGATAGACAGACCCTATTCATGTGCTTGCGATATGTCGCAGCTGATTTAACAAATTCAAATATGTAAACAGAAATTTTTCTGCTCATTGGCATATGAAAGAATTACTTTGTCATTTTACTAAGCCCAAGGGAGCGATACAGACATTTCAACCAAATAACTACACTATATGGCGCTAGTTATATAATTTTTCCATACAAAATGTGACACTTTAACTGGGATTTATAGATTTGTGTACATATTTATTACATACATTAATAGAGCTAAATTGGACAACTATTATTCGCACACTTTTCACATATAAAGCCATTTGAGAAACATGATTTTTTCATAAATTTTGATCGTGTTGTGGCATAAATTGAGATCGTATATGAGCTTCCTGCCTGGGTCCGTTATTTTAGGGCTTGTTAATTCCGAAAGTGGGACAGTAGACTTAAGGCATTGTTCCACGATGCTTTTTTCTCAAACGCTGTAGTACGCGTTATAACAAACGAAAGGCATTTTTACTAACAAGAGCGTCAAAACGATGTTAAGTGCATAAGAGACTAAAATATATCTCGCTATGTCTAGATATTTTTATCTTATGTAATGACTGCTTTTCCTTTAATTGCCATTTTGCTCAGTCACTATCACTGTACGATTGTAAGACGAAATCCGAAAGATATACTGACTGCAAAATTTGGTCCCGTGATTCTTTAATTGAAGGCTTTAAGGCACTCCGTCCACTGTATTCAAGTCATTGCATGAAATAGAAAATTGATCAGTCCATTTATTAGAGGTCAGTAGTAAAAACCGAAAACTTAAACGAGCCCAGTTTCTACAGTTTACAGACTACAAAGGTTGCCAGGTTTTTACATTGAATCGCAATTTTGTAACGTCACTCTGAATATTTTGTTCCAAAGCTTTTCAGTGGTGACGATTTTACAATAAGTGACGTAAATTTAAGTGCTAAAATGAACACTAGCATGTAAAATAAACGCTGATTTTATTACATTAAAAATGTCTCATGTCTCTTTTGCTCGCTTCCAATTAGAATGCTACCAAAACACTGTATATTCTTCCTCTGACAAAGATTCAAGCTCCATTTATCTAGAGTGACGTCACGAAACATTGGTGAAATTCGATTTATCAATGAAAATTATTTGTGAGTTGAATGTCGGAGTCGTTCAGATAGGACCCAAATTCGATTATCTACATTGTTTACATAGACTACATTGTCTACGTGAAATATTGCGATGTAGACTACATCATTATTTACGACAATGGCGTAATTTACGTTGTGTAGATAATTTGCCCATCACTGATTTGGATGTAAACAATCGATAGTCTGCTACGTCGTACTGAAATATCTTTCCTTCAAGGCATACGCTGCAAATAACAATCACTGGAGTCTTCTCTTATCTGGTGAGTGATCATTCTTGGGCAAGTAGGAAAGCATATAAAATATTGATCCATCCTTGGATTATAGAACAGAGAATAGCCTGGAATTTTCGACCAAGAGTAAGATATTAAATTTATAAAAGCTATACCGCCTCTACAATTTCTTGACCCATTAGATTGTATTGAAGTGGGCCAAAACGATTCTTGGGTGATCAAAATTCGACTTTCGCCATGTTGAAGATTTTTAACATTTGAATGCCATGCGATAGTAAATTAAATGCATTAATTTATGGTAACAATTTTTTTTTAATATTTACCCCTTTTTGTGTTTGGAATAACTAAAGTCAAAGAAAAATGTGAATATCATCATTTCTTTTAGAAAATGTTCAAGTTTTCTGTGATTTGAATTGGAATTGTGTCACTCTAAAGGCTGTATAATGTTTTATTTTTTTGCAAATAAATTATTAGGGTTAATAACAACATTTATATTTAAAGAAGTTATATTTTTACCTGACCTTGACTTGCTCTGTATATGCACCCTATTCAGTATCTGTTTAGTGGATATTACCAAAGTGGACGGGTAGCTCTATAGATACCACAACACCAGAAAATTTTCAATGAAAGCGCATAACATTGATCTCATGAATAGGCTGCTTATATCATCAGATCCGTATATCTGATCATTTCGGAGTATATGAAACGTTTTAGAAGCAGGGAATATTCAAAGGAAATGGCTTATTTAGTGGACACAGATGAAAATATAGATAATATTTGCCAACTGATCAGTACGTGAATACAAAGAATTATTTTATAGATATATTTGTACATTTTAATTTTGTTATGTAGATAATAAAATAATTAAACAGTAAGATAATTGATTTATTGACTACCTCATATTTTCTTGATTTATTTTGAGGCACCCTGTAAATCAATTGAACTTTCTTTTATCAATTAATAGGTAAAAATGTCAAGATTTATTTCCCAAAGTTTCATTATGATATCTTTAGCACAACAAAAGTTACAGATTTTTTATAGCCAACTAGTCGTCTTGGCCCACTGTGGAGGTGGTGGACAAGCGGACTGAGGCGCACTTTTGCAGATTCTCGTCACTGTTTCGTGAGTTCGCATCCTTCACAGGACACGGCAATTTATCTGGATACCAATGGTTGAGGTGATTTCCCTGACAAGAATTGTACTTGCGCAACTACTGGGATGTGTTGCACGGTAATAAGCTTCAGACCAAAAATTGCAACATTTGCCAAGTTCAAATTCCCCAATCTCCTCTTTTCTAATTTCCTTCCGCCTAAACTCTGCTGTGCGCATCATGGAGTTATCCCCTGATCTTAGGCAATGCCTTAAAAAAATACTTTATCCATTCGATAAAGGCTGTTGTGCCTCTCTATGAAATCAATGTACTTCGGTTTTCCAGAAAATGTGAAAAAGGTGTTATTATTGATTGTTATTAATTCTTTCTTAGGCATTTTACATTCGGAAGAATGTGAATGTACCCTTCTACCAATAAGACCAAACAAAATCTATTCTAGAGAGATACTTTTCTCGATTGGTGATCATTTCCGTTAAAAGCTAAAATATCAGGATAGACTCAAGATTGAATAATTAGAGGAACCTTAGAATGTGCAACTTATTGAGAGGATCCTATTCCACAGACTGAGATATTATTCAGGATATTAATGATGAACAAGAAGTGCATAAACCACCAGAGTACTGTTCGTGACGATTAAAGGAATATACGAGTAATATGTATAATATATATATATTAATGGACAACTACCAAGACTACAATACTATCCTACAATTAGTTATTGAGAAAAAAATCATTAAAAATTAAAATTAAATATTAAAAAATGTTTTCTGATACATTTTTCTTGCTTCAAACTGGTTTGCATGCATGCTATATTTATAAATACAGGTGTCCATCAGGATATTTTCTTAAGAGCCCCTCAGAAGGTCCCTCAGAAGTACGTCTCATGTGCTGTTATGCAGTACTGAGCTTTCGAACAGGCCTTTATTTGAAACATGGAATAAAAGACAAAAATGGATGTTTTTTTTAAGGTATTGACTAAGCTCAGGGGACAACCTTATAATACACACAGCACAGCTTAGACGGGGGCAAATTAGGGAATGGGAAATTGAGAAATTTTAACCTGACAAATGTTACAAGTGAACCCCAATTTTTGGGATAAAATTATTACTGTATAACGCATCCCAGTGACTTCGCAAGTACAATTCTTGTCAGTAGAATTATCTCAACCACTGGTTTCCAAATGAATCGCCGTGTCCTGTGCAGAATTCGAACCCACATTCACAAGAGAGAAAGTCTACAGACGATGGCGAAATGAAGAAATATTCGCAATTTTTCTAAATTGCAGGGTCTAATGTTTTTGTTATATTGTAAAGCATCCAATCGTTCGATGCTTTAACTGGACCTTTCAGAATTTCATTTGTATTGTCATAAGATTTGTTAGATTGGATTCCCTTTTCACTGCAATTAATGAAGTTGATAAATTCAAGCAAGAATCCACCAGAATATGAGGAGGAGGAGGAGGGGTATTATTTGAAAATCTAATATTTACTTATTGATTTTTAAGTGCTTCAAGAAAAAATAGTCTTAACAAAATTTTCTTATTTAGTTCAAAAATTTGCTCATTACCTGCTAACTTCATTACATCAACAACAACAACGAAAAATGCACAATTCATCCTCTATTGGATTTTATTGAACTAGACAAAGGTCCATTTTGAAAATATTCCCTTATCTTTTACTGATGTGAAATTTTCCATCCAATTACTAAATTCAAACCCTTTTACTGCTTCAATTTCCTGATTCGTTCCTTTATCTTTCCCAAAAATTGCATCATCGTCAATGGAATGAAATTTTTCTTGCCCGTTGAGTAACTTTCAGATCATTCAGAAAAGATGGCCAGATAACAAGGAAAATACAAAGAGGAAAAATTGTTAAAGGAAATTTTTGAACCTTTTCGTCTTTTTTTCGACAAGAAAAATTGTAAGAAATTCTCTTTTGTGGTGTTCCCAGTATAACGAATCGAAAAGGAACTTTGTTCGGTTCATTACTTTTGTGTATATATGAATGGTAAAAAATCACATAAATATCTACACTTGGCCGATTTAAGTAATTGAGTACACTGTGTGGTATTGGTGGTACTACGAACCGTTTTTAATCTGTTTATGTAAAAAAAATTTACGATGTCCAACATTTTAATTTTTTTTATTAAAATTATTTTAAACAAACTACCTTGTAGAAATATCCAAGTAGAGAGTATTAAAGATGTGTCAATTCAAAAATTCGCAGAATAAATTCTAGGATGGCTGTATTTAACAATGTGCTATGTACCATAGTTCATTTCTAAGGGTATACGCAGCCGCATAAACCTTCACCATGACTTCCAATTTTATCCAGAATAGTATTCCTTAAAAACCCAGTTTGAGCAAAGGTAAAAGCTAGATCGCGTGAACAAAAAAATGAAAACTGGTACCCCTGTGGTACCACTTCCTCTGTATGAAAATGTTGCTCTACACTTAGGTGATCCTTGAGATTGAATCAACTTTCCCACCATAAACGAAATTATAAGATTTAACCAAAAGACGACAGGAGGACACCGGATGCAGGATTTTCCTCAGAGAGAAACCCAATCGATAATCAAATCGCCTCCAAAAAAACCGCAGTACGATTGAAACTCAGCGTTCCTCATCAAGGCTAAGCAGGCTAACTGTCGGATCGGGAAAGGATAAAAGGTCATATAGGATAGATCCAAAAGTCATTATTCCTACTTCACGTTCACGCAAGTCATTTAAAGAAAGGGACACCCTACTAGGATTATGTTTAGCCCTGTCAACACTTCGACTGTGCAGTAAACTTTTTTTAGGGTAGTGCCTATGCTCAGGGGACAATCCTATGATGCACACAGCACAGCTTAGGAGAAAGGAAATTAGAGGAGAAGAGTTTGGGAAATTTTAACCTTACAAATGTTGCAATTGAGCCCCAATAACTGCCAAGAAGAAAAGAGTAGAACTTATAAAATCTAATTAAGCGAGAAGAAGATTATAGAAAAGAAGTAAGGTCATCAACGTTTTTACACCCTATGGATCATAGTCTTGAATTCTAGTTTTCAAGTGAGCAGGGCTCTAGAGAAAAGCCCAGAATTGAGTTGCTTAGTTTCATAAAACGATTTTGGAGGGGTCTTTCTCTGTTCACGCTGCACGTTTATGGAATAGCTTGCCAATTGATATTCAGAACGCTGGCCCTCTCGGCTGATTCAGGATGCTGGTAAGGAGGCATTTTGCAGCTACATAAGATTCTAACAATATAATAAATACTGTTATACAATTAATATACACACTAATACAGATGGTCCATAATTTCTTTTTGTGAAAAGTGAATGACATTGGTTGAGGAAGTACTTGGGGCAGAAATTTTTTTTCACTATCTGATCGGTAACCCCAGGCCTGGCATACTTTCCCAGATCTATCGAAGATAAGCAATTAGTTTTAGAGGTGAAGTTGTTTTCCTTCATTTTGTATTAAAGCCGTTGACAATATTTTTAAATTTTTGCTATTAAGCGTCCTAGAACGCGACACAAATTTGATGACATTAACAAAGACAAAAAGATGGAACGAACCGCCATCTTTTATATGATAAAACATCATCAAGAGATTCGCTCAAAATAAATACGACAAAACTCGAACGAAGCCCGTATTATATTCAAATAATTTTCTCATTTCGTCGTAAAATGTAAGCAAACACCGACAAACGGGACGGAGCGCCAAATAAATAGAATCAAATTGAAATCAATCGAAACGGAGCGCAATCAAAGCGTCGTTTAGTTAAGCACTTTTCCTCACCGGGCTTATCCTCAGGCGTAGAACAGTAAAAAAAAGTTGTACTTCAAAGCACTGATAAGAACCCGCATAATCATTTTATAAATTATTCGTTTCGATTAAAGGAATAAGAGATGGTAGTATGCAGCGATAGCGACACCCACTCTTGGTTTCGTATCGCCCACTCCATCAAAGCCGACTGATAGAAGAATTCGTCAATAATAAAGTTGACTATTTCCTCGGGACCCAGACGATTCCTGGAAGCTCTCAATGATCCAAAGACAGATAACCTCGAATAAGGTGAAAAGAAATAAAAAGGCTGCCGACACATCATCGCCAGAATGGCAAGAACCAGCGTTGGAACCAGCGTTGTTGGCGTAATCGAGACGACTTACGTCTCCAGCGTAATCGTGGGGTTGGAGATGATTTACATTCACGAGATTTTCAATATCGATATCAATTGGAGCTCTATTTACTTCTCAATCCACTGTGGGTTCCTGAGCTTCCAAACTGGCTATGCATCACAGAAGGATACTTCATCTCCTTAAGCACATGCCCTGCTGCCACAATCAAGACCTATACCCGACGTGTGTAAGTAGTCCTATCGGGAATACCCAAATTCTTGGCTGAAGTATGTGGCTTCCTTCTCTATTTTGCTATAAAGGCACATATCAGTGAGTCTTTTTGCCATTGTTTAAGGATGAAGGAAGACGACAGTCAATCAATTGTTTTACAGACGAGAGCTTCTTTGATGATGTCCTCTGGACCATAGATAATTTCGCATGTCGTTTATTGAGAGAGGAGAGTTGAGCGGATAACGAGATTGGAACGTTTCCCTATAGTAGTCCTTCAGGCTGGTATCTTGGGATCCTTCGTAACTCCTTTAGTAGCACAGTTTTGGCTCAGTTGGTGCACTGAATATGATTTGACAGAAATGTTTATGCCCTTTTGGGTACAGTTAAACGAGATTTCAAGGGTTTTATGAGGGGATTTCCTTTTCTCTTTTTGATGACAACGATGACGATGAAGACGATGACTTTGAGGGCTTTGCGAGGATTTCATTTCGCATGAGTACATCCTGCAATTGTCATTAATCGGATAAAGCGTGGAGAACCAGGTGGTTTCACGTTTTTTCCTTGAATTTAGGACAAATCGGTCTTGAAAAGCAGATGGTATTTAAATACTTCAGGACAATATTGAAATCCTGACAGAGAAACTGATTTTAAATTGTGAAAGTATTAAGGGTTTGATCAGCAGTTGTTCCATAATTTTTTTATGGCTTAAATTTTGAGCAAAGGATTGGATGTAGCAGAACGTAGAGGAGCTTGTTAATTTCCAATAAAATTTAATGATGTGGAGGTTTATGTTAAACCTGTGTTTAGTGAGGAATATTGTTTGCATAATCTTTAAGATTAAAGGATTAAAAAGCCAGATAATAATAATCACTATATAAGACACCATATTGAAGTTCATGGCTGCTCGTAAGGAAACATATCTGCTTCCTACAAAATTTTACCTTTTAATCTAACACTAGAACTAAATTCGATGCAACCCGTGTCACTTTTTATATACCCCCTATAGTTTGGAAAATTCTTTAGTTCTAAGTGATTTTTTGGCTGCATTAAAATTTGACGTTGACATTAAAATTAATTCCTAAAATCCCAACCCATTTCATGGGGTGTTTAGTAAGAAAATTGCACAGATTTAAAAAAGAACTCACTTTAGCAACAAAAGATTTAATGCCATAAAATGGGGCAATATAGACAGGTATTGTGATTCTAGCAGCCCATGATCCTTCGTACTTACACCGGCTGCCAATGTTGCCCAATTTTATGGTATGTTTGTTTCTCGCAGCCTCTTAAATATTCGTTATTTTTTGTATCCCCCATTCTGACATGTTTTGAACTGTCATTATAGGAAACTTTTTCACGTATATTTTTGAGAAAATAATTTAAATCATAAGAGTATTTTCCCTCCATACGGTTCACGCTACATTTAACGTATTTGGATATAATTTACAAATGCCTAACGTCACGATATAAATGCAGAGTGCAACATGGATTTTGAAAGCTAGAGAATTTATTTACTTTTTTTATAACCAAAGTTGAATACTTGCGTCTAAAGCAGATAATATTAATATCTCTTCCATGGATACCGTTCACCTTGTTTTTTGTTTTTGTTTTTTTTAATGCATTCCCTAAGCTCAGTGGCAACCCTATAATACACACAGGCAGAGAGAAATTTTAGGAGAGGGGAGATTGGGAAATTTTAACCTAAAAATTTCTGCAAGTAAACCACAATTTTTGGCATTAAATTTTTCCTGGTTTAGCAAATACAATTCTCGTCAGTAGAATTGCCTTTGAAGGAGTCCACAGGGATGTGCTTCAGCCCGCTCGGCCAACAGCATGGGTAAGGAATTATGAACGATTTTTGTCTAGGCTGAGCACTACTATAAACGCGACTGTTATAATTAGGAACTATCTGCAACCGAGATATGAGAAAAATTCCTGTGGAAGGATTAAAAAGCAACTGCCAATTAATATCATATATCTCGAAAAAAAACTGTAATTAACATGCATTTTCCTTACATAATTTGGAGTCCCATAAGTTTCCCTTAAATTTCATATGTGAGATGTATCCACTTAGCCAATGCCTAACAATCATACCACATTGTGTTAGCGTATTATCTTGGTGAAATATTTTATTTCTTAAAGTTAGTGGCACCTCTTCCAGTATTGAGGGACCCCTACCCTCCTAAAATTCTTTCCATCTTGTTTTTTTTTTTTTTAAATTGTGAAATTGCCAGAAGAACATCATCCTAAACACTTACTCATATCCGGCTAACTCAAATCTATCCCTTTTTTGTTGTTCTGGAAATTTTCTTTGTTATTGTTCATAGAAAGGGATGCAGAATAGGGTAGGCTTGGAGACGGGTTATCTCGAAAACGAAAGGAGGCAAGTGGACTCTAAGGATTCGTAGCTCGTAAACGAAGAGGAGTAGGAGGGTGGATAAGTACTAACGTTCTCTGCGAATGACGACTCTTATAGATCAGCCTCAGATTGATTCGCAAGACATCAGAAAACTTTTTCGGAACTGAAAACTTAAATAAGTTCAACTACAAACGAAGACAAGTCCGACAATTTACGAAATGGATTGTGAAATGTAATCTTGCGTTCTGTGCGCAAGGATTAAATTAGAATTCTATTTTCGAGTAATTGAGGCAATGCATGATAAATTGCGTTACATGCGACATAGCCTCGTCAATAGCTATGACAATGCCAGACGTCGTGGCGCAATAGACCTACAAATACTCTCCCAAGTAGGGTGCAGAGTTCTGTCCCCCACCCCATATTCCCAAGATATTTCGCGTACAGACCATCTATTCAAAAGGCTGAATGATAATTTAATAAATAAGATCTTCTTCAACCACAGCTCTGTAATTTCGATCTTCGAGCAGTTTTTAGACTCCAAAAATCATGATTTTTATAAAAACCGTATTTTTCACAATAGCAGAGTTTGTAATAATTGATGCTGACGGAGAATATTTCAATGAATAAAACTGCGTAATTTAAAGATTACAAACATTTACGTTCTCAATACACAAACGGATATTTCATATGAAGACACCAATGTTGCCAACGAGCATACAAAAAAGTAGGAATCGACTAAGAATACTGTCACTGATTGAATCCGCTAAGAACTGCTAAAGATTTGAATCCGCTCAAATTTAAGTCCGATCAGATTTTGAGTCCGCCTAAGTTTTGAACCCAGTCTGTTTGGAGTCTACTCAATCAATGTATTCCGCTCAAATTTAAGGGTAGAGAGTATGAGCGAGTATGAGAGTGATGAACTCAAATGCTGATCGGACTCAGATTTGAGTGGATTAAAATACTAAGCTCAAAACTAGAGTCCGCTCTTAATGTGAATCGATGATTGACTTGATTCAAAATTTGAGATTCTTACAATCCTACCTGATTATTTTTTTCAGGACCACTGCCGCTAGTTTGTATATCACACGGTGTAGAGCTTATTTGGAACTTTCCGTTTGATATGCATACTAACTTCGACATAAGGGCTTAATAATTTTCTTTGATCGCTTCAATGGTCAGGCTTATTGATCGAAATAAATTTACCTTTTCTTTCCAGCCATATTTGGAATATAAATTAATATCAATGAGGCTCCAAAGAAGTTAGACAAAATCGAAAAGATTTTTATTAGAGATATGATTTAATATCCACTATTCTTTCGTTCTACTTTCCAGATTCCAGTTAAATGGTATGATGAAAAATAATGGTCCTTCTCGTCACAGATTCTAAAGTTCAGTTTTACAAGTATGTAATTTATCAAATTTTTAATATCAAAGGGCCGGGTCATTAATGGTAATTTGGCGTTCACGACTAGTTTGTAACTCAAAGATCACTCGGTTATATAATGATACTTCCATATACCAGGTATTTTATATTGCATGTTATATCCCTACTTCTTTTTCCAGAACTCTTTCCACAAGCGTTAACAGTTAGTACAAAAACAAATTCCAATTTGGTTTGGGGGATCTTTCTACATTTTACTTCCACTTTTAAGAACAGAATTGCGCGATCATTATAGCTATTCTTCTTGTTACAGCAATGGAATGCTCAATGAACAGATAGAGTGATGGAGCTTTACTACCACTTCTTTGCAAATAGAATCCAATTCCAAAACGCGCCAGAAATTTTCCCATTAATATCAAACCATTTCCCATTAATATCAAACCAAAGTTAAGATTGTCTTATCCTGAATAAACTTTCCGAACGAGGATTTTCAACTTCTACACTAATAGAAACTCATCCACCAACACTAATCCCATATATCGCATATTGTATTACTGCTAAAAAATACAACGACAACAACAACAACAAAAACTGTTGGTTGAACTCGATTAAAATTGAAGCGCCCATTGTGCACGATTATGCGAACAATTTAGCACAAAAAATGAGATTTAAGAGGCGCATCGCTTTAACAGTAACTGCCCCCCGACCCATGTCTGTCTGATGTCCTACGATAGTGCAGAGTACCACTAATGGGCCATGTCCATTGACCAGGACATCGTACAATTGAGTGGCATATCCTCCTCCTGTTCCAGGATATATTCGGATTGCAAGCCCGAATATGAGGGCATTTTTTAGTCCTAGCCGTCAGTTTAAAGCATGCTGCTCAATAGGATTCGATTTGTAGGTTGTTCCAATGTTGTTGTTTTTTTTCGTTATTTCTGCTCATCCTCACGCGCTGCGGACCATATGCGGAGTATATGAACTAAAAACCTCAATAACATGGACCGGAAGCTGTTACGTAACATGTTGGGCTATTCTGCGCGACAAAATTTGATGTAGCCGGGAAAAATTGAGGTTGAGAGTATACCCAATCAAACCGACCAATACCTCTAGTCCCGGTTAATGATAATTTACATGGAGCAAAGTGGACCATAAAATTAATCGCTTTCAAGCAAATTGGTCCCATCATCAATCAGGATGGATTGAATCACATCGAGCCGAACGTAAAAATTTTCCCAATATTCTGTACGAGTCTATAAAATGGCTGTAATCCCGTCGGATTAACGGATTGAACCATTATTTTCTGTCGACAATTTACACTGTGAGCAATTTTTATTCATTTTTCGAAAGCCCGTCATTAATTTGTAGTGAATTTTAATAAAAATTGATAATTTCCATCGAAAGCCTTTGATTATGTTTAATGAGACAAGAGAATATTTTTTGATAATTTTTGGTGGAAATTTGGGTTTCTAGATTGTTTGTGGTGCTATTGGTTGACTCTATCGAATATATTTACTTTTGTGGAGA
Organism: Dasypogon diadema; assembly: GCA_006980735.1. Classification (NCBI taxonomy): domain Eukaryota; kingdom Metazoa; phylum Arthropoda; class Insecta; order Diptera; family Asilidae; genus Dasypogon; species Dasypogon diadema. The sequence continues at coordinate 1,349 of QYTT01081095.1, read as the reverse complement.
GTTTTCACAATAAATTTAAGACAGCTTTAAAATACGAGGGTAGCACAAATTCATTCACAATAAATTTATTAAAATTCAACTGCTGAAAATGGAATTCGAACCCAAGTGTTATAAAACACGAACCACCACAGTATGCATTAAAGCACTTGTACCCGTTATTTCGCTATTTGGCAATTGAAAAAAAAATTCATGTTGAACTACTTTTGTATTCAAAAAAATACCAAGAGAAACAATGAAGATAAAATCGAAGACAATAAGCCAAGCATCCAAGAACCAAACACGGAACACTTATCATCTCACAGCTTTTATGCTATAAAATATGAAACGAGGATATAAGCAACATCTCCAGGCAATGCGTTTTAATTAAAGTGCCACTTTGCCTGTATCAGCATATCCACAAAGGTGGAAAACTTAATTGTAGTTGGAAGAGGGTAACAGTCTAAAGATTTTTCGATTTAGAAAGTGCCATTAACAGCAATTTCTACCTGAAGAGGCTGTCATTAGAAAACAAATCAGAGACTTATTTGGTTATGGCAGATAGAAGCAACGCTTCAGTGTTCGCTTCTAAGTGTATGCAGCTTCCAAATATACGCGAATAATCTACTAGTTCCAACTTTTGGCAAAAGAAAATGAGTCCCCCTTTCCTTAACGACTAGAATAAACTAAAGATTATTATTACTATCTTCTAATTCCTTTATGACGCAGATTAACAACTCTCACTACTCATAATACTAATTAAATACCGCCTTATTTCTGTACAAGTGAGGTTCACAAAATATTTACGAAGCTCAAGCTGGCTGAAGTAACCGCACCTCAGCCTATTTCGCCTCTGCCTCTAAATTATGGCGCCGTTTCCCAGGCTCTGGGAAAATGATTCACTTATCCTGTTGAAAAGGTATTTTTCCATCATTATGGAAACTCTTCCATGTTCAACGAATTCCTACATTTCGAATGGCATGCAATTCCTCCAACTGCAGCTCAATAGCAATCACTTCAACTAGGTTTTTGGGATCCTTATCAAAACGCAATTGATCTCGAATGATTCCATCTAATTTGCGATCGCCAATAGAGCTTCCGATCGGAATGTCCAACTTGAGATTTGATCATAATCACTGTCTTCATAGCTTCGGCGAAACAAATGTTGTTGCTTTGGCTTGCATTTAAAAGGCATTTTATAAATTCTGAAACTCTTCTGTTTTATCCAAACTACCAGTATTTGAAAATGACCTTTTTGTTTTTATTGGCATTAAAAATCTCCTTTCTAACCGCTCTATCCGTGTTACTTTGGACGGTGCCATTTTCAGTGCTTGTAATATCTATGCTGGGGTGCCGCAAGGCTCTTTATTGTT
>QYTT01081094.1:6290-41421 GCA_006980735.1 Dasypogon diadema | reverse complement strand
GTTATAAATATATAGCATTTTCAAGTTAAATATCTAATTGTCTAATACTGTTGAGAAATTTTCAGAACAAAAGTCGTATTGGCCAGATGGATGGTCGACTTGGACAAATTTAATGTCCGGTTGTACAAATTATATGTGCTTTACGTCCATATTAATAATCACAATGATCCAATATATAAAGTAAATGTCTAGGGCAGTATCTCCAGGCTTAATTTACTAATTTTAATATTTTTAGGGAAGAAACACGTACAACCGATAAGATCCTCATGAAATTTTAAAATTTTTTGTAGGATGTTATTTCGTGTATTTCCTTTTACAATAGTAGTAGCAGCATTGTTCTCACCATACTTCCCAAATCATTAAATTTCGTCAATAACAAAATTAGTTTGCAACTGATTGTGGTCTGTGTAATGATATCTAAACTCAGTGATTTATCCTTCATGGTTAATTTATTAAAAATGAGTGACAGTAATGTAGTAACAGCTCAGGTAAGGGTACATCTCTTAGACCTTTACGAGAAAGGTATCAAACGATTATATGCTTCAAAAATAACACAAACCTTATTTATTAATAAAAGCTCACATTTTCTGCATATAAAATTCCAATTAAATTTTAAAGGATAACAGAAAACGCACAGACTTGTGAGAATTTTCGTAGTGCTTTTTGATCAATTTTAAAGCAAGTAATGGCAATCCCTAACCCGTTAATAATTATAATCGGAAGTGAATTCACCTTATTCTTGACAAACAGGAGACCTGGAGTTTTCTCGGTGGACTCAAAATTACCTCATGCGTTTTGTTAGTCGAGATTTCCGTGACTTTGAGTTCACCGTGTCATCAATTCGATCACCGATTTTTTAAATAAAAAAATTAAAAAATTGAACACCTTGCGTTATACATAAAATCAAGGTGTAAAAATAGTAAATTTCAGATGCAGCACCTATGATTTATTAATATATTTATTATTTTCCCTAGAAATATTAAAATTGGTAAATTAAGCCCCTAGATACTGCATTACACTATTAATTTGTGTACAGCGACATTTGATTTGGATAGAGGGAAATGAAATTTGCCTAGAGAGACAATTATTTATGGAGCTAGCTACATTCAAGTTGGACATTGCTGTTCTGAAAATGTCTTTTATCTTCTTTATGCTCATTTGGGAAATTGGAAATACTATTTATAATATATAATCGTTATGTACTATATAGCAAGTACTATAACTACATATTTGGTTTTCCTGTAAATAAAATTGTGTATTTCAAAAATACCTTCGACTATCATTAATTATAAATACATGAATATAGCGACAGTAGAATAGATCTTTAAAATTAGTTTGGAACGTGAGTTTACGGTCATCCAAAGTGCTTTATTCTTGCTAACTCATAAATCAGGTTAGTGAAGTGTTAATAAGGTCAACGCCGAAAAAGGAGCTAAAATGTTAGTTCGATTTTTAGATCAACTCGTTATTCAATCCAACAGCTAAAAAGTGAGCTATTTCAACTTTCGAGTTGAGTTGAGTTGAATTTTAGTTCAGATTAACTCAATTAATCTGATTTGCACAAAGGTTAGCTTCTCTGCAGCAAATATTCAAGAACGTGTAATTTTTTAATGGTGTTTCCAAAGCTTAAGAGATACCCTATGATGCTACAGCACAGTCTTGGCGAAAAGGAAAGTTCTCTCAAGAAGGATTCGTGGAGTTGGACGAAACGGCTCGATGCGCGGGTATCACGCGCAAGGATTAATCTACTCCTTGTAGATCAGACTACAAATTTCGTTGGAACAATGTCCATGTAAGTAGGGACAAAAGAGCGTCACGCATGCAGTATTGAGCATGTGTTCCAGAAAATCGATTTTAGAGATAATCGTCCTGCCCAAATATGCGACTTAAATTTAAGTCTGGGTCTGATATGAGTGTTGTAAATGAGCGCTAGGTCAAATGGGGTGAAGTATTTCTTCCATCGCAGTAGAAAGCCCAAACATTCCCTTCGACTAAAATAACTGGATACCTAAACCCCTAAGATGTTCAAGCTCGGAGAGAATGGTGGGGGATTTGACTTAGGTTCGACAGCTTTAGATTTTAGATGAGTTAAACTCTATGCGATTCACTCTCAATGTTGTTGTTAACCAATCCAATCATGCGTACCCGATTTTTATCAGTGGCATTACTACGAGTCAGCAACTGATTCAAATGCGTATGCAAAATCATTATTCTATTATACTTCAATACAGTTTGTTACTTCAATACATGCCTTACCGCTCGGAGACGGGATTGTTAGAAGGGTTTGATGACGCAAGAACCGCGATGCGAAATGAAGAGTTCGAGTCGGCACGTCAGGCTATGAATATGGACTAAAGACAATTGTTCGATTATATCACGATGAGCATACAAGCTCAACAAAATGGAGACAAACGGCGAGAGAACCCCTTCGTAGCCGGTGCTGCAGGTACATGCAAAACCTTCCTATTTAAGTTGCTTAAAAACCAAGTTAATCGATGCTACGGAAAGCAGGTTGTGAAGGTGGGTGCCCTAACCGGAGTTACAGCACGTTTAGCAGGTGGTTCTACGTTACATAGCTTATCAAAGTTGCCAGTGCAGAAAGACGGTATCACTGCCTCTCCTAACAGGTAATTACGTAAGAATCATGCGTCAGGAATAGCAACAAGTGGAGTTCCTGTTTACTGACGAAATTTTAATGGTACCTTATGAGATATTGTGCATGATTGACGACCGTTTGCGTCAGTTGAAGAACTCTAGCGAACCGTTCGGAGGCATGAACGTTATACTTTTTGGTGATCTGATGCAGCTGCCTCCAGTGGGAGGAAGACAAGTGTTTCAACAACCAGAACACATGAGGCCAGCTACTTATTTAAGGCGACTATTCACATTAGTAGAATTAGTAGAAACCGAAAACATGCGACAACAGGGAGACACTACATTTGCTGACAGTTTAAATACTTTGAGAGTGGGAAATATAAAAAGCGAACACCTTGCAGTTCTTCTTAGTAAAATATCGACGAATATTGCTAGTGAGTTTGCGATAGATAAAGCACTACGAATATATCCTACAGACGACCAAGTGGACAAGCACAACGATAAAGTACTTAAATATTTCGAACTTAAAGGTACTCGAATGTATGGCATCAAGGCCCAGGATCAAATTATTGACAACTCGCAACCTGGGAAGCAATCGTTCAGAGTCTATCATACCTAAGGACATTAATAAAATTGGTGGACTCCCAAGCAAGCTGAAAATTTTCGAAGGTGCCAAAATAATGATGCGATCTAGCATTGATGTGGAGAAAGGCCTCGTCAATGGAAACATTGGTTTCATATCTGAAATCATCAGGCCTCATTTCCGTCGTGACCAAATGTATAACACCGCACACCGACACTCCGTCAATGAGAGTAAACTTTGGCAAGATTGGCGAACATGTAACTAAGCCCATAGTAAAACAATTCCCCGCCAAGCGCATGTTGCCAGTAATTCTGAGTTGGGCGTCGACAGTACATAGGATGCAAGGTTGTACCATGGATCATGTGGTATCTATTTGGGACCTTGTACCTTTGCTTCTGGACAAGCTTACGTGGCTTTAAGCCGCGTAAAATCGCTAGATGGACTTCAGATTGAGGAACTGGACTGCTCAAAGCTCATTGGCAACACTCCTTGCAACACTGACGCATTGGCGGAAATGGAAAGAATGGCACCCAAAGATTAAATTTCGATGTGCAAGACCGTGAAAGTAACATAAGGGAACAATAAAAACCTACTTGCTACTCATGTGAATAATCACGTTGAGAGTGTATCTTATTTGTACATATGTAAATATTGTAATATACTTAATTATTATAAAACTGTTAAAAATGCTAACTAAACGAATTTTAAATGTATTCTGAATTAGTAATAAACGCGTTAAAGTTATTTTAAGAGTAAAAAGTGTAAAATAAAATACAGTTAAAAAAAATTAAAAAACACGCTTTTATCACGCACTAAAAATAAAAAATTAAAAAATAATTAAATAAACTTTTATTTGCTACGATATATGACCAATATTTTAACTTCATTGTAGAGTAAACACAAACATTTATTTTTTTATTCAATACGTGACGGATGATAGATACGCTAGGTAGTTATTAGCACACTTATCACTTCTTTTGTGTCCAATGACCAATTCAAAAAGCGTGGAGCACTTTTTGGTTATGTGTACTTTTAATTAATTTAGACAATGCGCTCTACACTTTTTAGGCAGTAATACAAGCAAACTCTTCGAGAGTACTCGGCGAAAGCGAAAAACATTCATTTCGCTTTAGCTAACCGAAAGCGAATTATAGATTTGTTCATTCTCCAACTAAAATATAATTCGAGATGGAAGTCTGTCTTCGCTTCTATCGAGTTTTAGGATTCGATTTCGTTTCGATTTTGATTCATATTTTTGTTCTCGTTTTTCTTTGTATGTTCTTTGCTAATTCTGAATTAAAATGGTAAATGTTTTTGGGTTATAACAATTGTGGTTTATTTACAGTGATTATTTGAGCACAATACGTACTTTATTTTCTCATCCCTTCTTTATTTAAATTATGATCATAAAAATAATGTCTGCTGCTCAATTTGCAACTTTGACTTCTTTGATATGAATGATTTATTCATAATTTGTGTACATTTAAAAACGAAAATACCAGTGTTTATTTTATGTGACTATGACTATGTTACGTAAAGTTGCTCAACTAACCCCGCTGTACCCTACTGATTGTTGCGAAAGCTTCTGCTGGACCATGACATTCTGCGCTTTTATGTTTGATTGCTTATTATGGGAAATATCCCATGGCATAAATCGTTTTCAGATAATTACTAAGGTAATACAAAGCTTCGCTTTCCTGGTCCACTCACTTTCTTATCTTCACTAATATTATTATATTATTTTTCTTGTTTTTAATTAAATGAATAGCTTTTCATTAAATCAATGCAATTGATAAGAAATTTCGCTAGGTATTCGTCAATTTTAACGACCGATAATCGTCTTTTGAAATATGAATAGCTATCTAAATATTTGTAAGTGCACGGTACACTTTAGTTCTGGATGACTTTCGAAGTTTATGGAACAGTTAAGACATACTCAATTTTTGCAGACCTATTATTAAAAAAACATTAATGTATCATGTAATAACAATTTATGCTCGTTAGTATCTCATTATTGCTGGCGTGGGTGTAATTACCTATGCATTTTGAGGAAACAGAGCTAAGTTCAAATGAAATGTAAGCACCTAAGTATTACGAAGTTGGCCCTATAATGGACAAGTTATACGTTTTATTTGGTCTTCAAATTTGTTTGCTCTACAGCTTTGGGGAAACAGTACAAGTATGTTGCCTCAGTAACGTTTCACTAAATAATTTATTGTTGATTTTCGAAGTACAAAAACATTATAAAAGCTGACAAGGTGGAATGTGATGTTAATCCAGAGTTCGTCGTTAACGCCTCCTGCAAGGTAAAAGTTGTGGGGAGAGAAAAATACGAGATTAATGGCGATTTCTACGTAATAAAACCCGTAAAAAATGCCACGGTATAGTAAAAATAATTTTGTAGTTTCTTTTGTTTTGTTATATTTCGTTGATGTTCTTTTCTAGGTGAATCTGAGATTTTTTAAGTTTGTGAATGGATACAAGCCCTTTCTTTTAAGTGCAAGGATAAACGGCTGTAACCTCATGGCAGGAAGAGAAAGTAATCCAACAATTGCTGCCTTCTTACCTCTGATGCTACGTTATACAAATATTAATCATACCTGTCCGTACTATGTAAGTAGAATCTACTGTTCTTATAATTATTTTAATGAAAGCAAAATTGATTCTTCTAGGGTCATGTGTATATTAGGAAGGGCGATATCAATTCAGGATTTTTAAAGTCAGTGGTACCTGAGGGGAAATACAAAGTGGAATTGAAAATATATGAAATCTATCCTAAAATTATTGGGACATTACTATTTTTTGCAACCGTTACGGAAGTTCCTGTTTATTGATATCAACATTTCTAAATTTGCTGTCCTTTGCTTTGGAAACTGAAAGATAATATAAACTAATTCTAATTTTTAACATTACCTTCAATGGCAGTTATAAATATATAGCATTTTCCAGATGGTTGGTCAACTAGGACAAATTTAATGTCTGGTTGTATAAATTATATGTCTTTACGTCCATATTAATAATCACAATGATCCAATATATAAAGTAAATGTCTAGGGCAGTATCTCCAGGCTTAATTTACTAATTTTAATATTTTTAGGGAAGAAACACGTACAACCGATAAGATCCTCATGAAATTTTAAAATTTTTTGTAGCATGTTATTTCGTGTATTTCCTTTTAAAATAGTAGTAGCAGCATTGTTCTCACCATATTTCTCAAATCATTAAATTTCGTCAATAACAAAATTGGTTTGCAACTGATTGTGGTCTGTGTAATGATATCTAAACTCAGTGATTTATACTTCATAGTTAATTTATTAAAAATGAGTGACAGTAATGTAGTAGCAGCCCAGGTAAGGGTACATCTCGTAGACCTTTACGAGGAAGGTATCAAACGATTACTCGACAGGAACAAGAGTTATTAATAAAGCTATTTGAAGAAGGAAGGTTCACGATAGCGAAAATAGTAGACATCAAACGCCAATATGCTTCAATAATAACACAAACCTTATTTATTAATAAAAGCTCACATTTTCTGCATATCAAATTTCAATAAAATTTTAAAGGATAACAGAAAACGCACAGGCTTGTGAGAATTTTCGTAGTGCTTTTTTATCAATTTTAAAGCAAGTAATGACAATCCCTAACCCGTTAATAATTATAATCGGAAGTGAATTCACCTTATTCTTGACAAACAGCAGACCTAGAGTTTTCTCGGTGCACTCAAAATTACCTCATGCGTTTCGTTAGTCGAGATTTCCGTGACTATGAGGTCACCGTGTCATCAATTCGATCACAGATTTTTTAAATAAAAAAATTAAAAAAATTAAACACCTTGCGTTATACATAAAATCAATGTGTAAAAATAGTAAATTTCAGATGCAGCACCTATGATTTATTAATATATTTATTATTTTCCCTAGAAATATTAAAATTGGTAAATTAAGCCCCTAGATACTGCATTACACTATTAATTTGTGTACAGCGACATTTGATTTGGATAGAGGGAAGTGAAATTTGCCTAGAGAGACAATTATTTATTTATGGACATAGCTACATTTAACTTGGACATTGCTGTTCTGAAAATTTCTTTTATCTTCTTTATGCTCATTTGGGTAATTGGAAATACTATTTATAATATATAATCGTTATGTACTATATAGCAAGTACTATAACTACATATTTGGTTTTCCTGTAAATAAAATTGTGTATTTCAAAAATACCTTCGACTATCATTAACTATAAATACATGAATATAGCGGCAGTAGAATAGATCTTCAAAATTAACTTGGAACGTGAGTTTACGGTCATCCAAAATGCTTTATTCTTGGTAACTCATAAATCAGGTTAGTGAAGTGTTAATAAGGTCAACGTCGAAAAAGGAGCTAAAATGTTAGTTCGATTTTTAGATCAACTCGTTATTCGATCCAACAGCTACAAAGTGAGCTATTTCAACTTTCGAGTTGAGTTGAGTTGAATTTTAGTTCAGATTAACTCAATTAGTCTGATTTACACAAAGGTTAGCTTTTCTGCAGCAAATATTCAAGAACATGTAATTTTTTAATGGTGTAGCCAAAGCCCAAGAAATACCCTATGATGCTACAGCACAGTCTTGGCGAAAAGAAAAGTTCGCTCAAGAAAGATTCGTGGAGTTGGACGAAGCGGTGATGACGGCTCGATGCGCGGGTATCACGCGCAAGGATTAATCTACAAGGAATCAGACCACAAATTTCGTTGGAACAGTATCCATGTAAGTAGTGACAAAAGAACATCAGGCATGCAGTATTGTGCATGTGTTCCAGAAAATCGATTTTAGACATAATCGTCTCGTCGCCAATGAGCTTGAAAGCCTTCTTTCGGACTTTATCCAACACGGAAAATACAGTACGTCCTGCCCAAATATGTGGCTTAAACTTAAGTCTGGGTCTGATATGAGTGTTGTAAATGGGCGCTAGGTCAAATGGGGTGAAGTATTTCTTCCATCGCAGTAGAAAGCCCAGACATTCCCTTCGACTAAAATAACTGGATACCTAAACCCTTAGATGTTCAAGCTAGGAGTGGGTGGTGGGGGATTTGACTTAGATCCGACAGCTTTAGATTTTAGATGAGTTAAAGTCTATGCGATTCACTCTCAATGTTGTTGTTAAGCAATCCAATCATGCGTATCCGATTTTTATCATTACTGCATTACTGCGAGAGTCAGCAACTGATTCAAATGCGTATGCAAAATCAAGCATTCTGTCGCCAACAAAGCTGAGTGAATTGGATTGGAGGTGAGGGATAAGAGGTTATTAAAGAAAAGTAGGAAAATAGTGGAAGACAGTACAGAACCTTGCGGTACACCGGCATTAATATTATAAGAGTTGAAAGTGATACCGTCCAAAGTATCACAGATGGAACAGTCAGAAAGGGAACTCCCAATCCAGCTGAGAAGAGATTCGTCCAGACCAGTTTGGCGAAAAGAGCAGAATGCCAAGCCCTGTCAAAGGTCTTCAAGATATCGAGCGCAACCACCCCTGACTGATGGAAATTATAGAGGCATTATTGCAGCGTTCGGCAAGCCATGTAATCAATTCACCAGCAGAGCGACCAACACGAATTAAGTGATTAGTTTCGAGGTATTTCATCAATTGCGTATTTATGAGTGTCTCAAAGACTTTAACCAAGATCGAAGTAATTGCTATTAGTCTATAATTATAGGCATCGGTAGCTTCTTTTATTTAAGGAATTATCTGAACATGGCAGAGTTCCCATGACGATGGGAAAAAATTATTCTTCACAGACTTCATCAGCGACCAAAAACCTTTGCTGCCTTTGGGACAGCAAACTGTCTTCTTCTTATATTCTGGTCGAATCGAAACTTACTTGCTTTGCTAATGGTGGAATTACATTATTGTAATTCAGTTATACCATAGAGAAATCATTAACTATAGATTCAGTTCTATACAGCTTTGGGTGCCTCTAATATAACCCTAAAGGAGGATATACAATGACAGAATAGAGTATATTGTGCTTTTACGAAAGTACTCTCTATGTACAATAGAAAATGGATTTTGCTTGAACTTTCGGAAATTGACTCGACTGAAGCTCTGGACAGACTACTTTGGTAAAAGTGCAACCTATTCTACTCTGTCATTGTAAACACTCCCTAATAATTTGTGTTCACGAATTTCAGCATTGATTCAATAGTGTTCCCTCCTTACCTCGATCCTTACCATCTTAGCGAGCTTTGAAAGGTCACTGCAATCCGCTGTTCTGAATTTCCACTTTTAGTTGATGACTTCTCTATGATTACACTTTCCGTAGACAACTCCAGGTGAAATGCAGAATTTTTAAAAGAAAGTTATGTTAAAAGTGGTTATATTTCGTGCTGTTGGTTGCCATTTGTTGTTTAGAGGGTATACATGTGGAAAACGCATCTGGGGACGGCTAAATATTAAAACAGCGATTGCTGAAAAACAATTTTAAATTGCTTAATTTTTCGATTTGGTATTTTTGAATGGTCTTCGAAACCTTCTGGTTTTACAGTGTAAGACCTTTTTCTTTAGAGCTAAGTGTATGCAAATCATTCAGGAACAATTGATAAGCTGGAGGATGGTACTTCCAAAACATTTTGCGAGTATGCCATGTAAAGTGCCATTTAAATCCGCTGATATATTTACAACTTGCTTGAAAGTTATTACAATTACAACTTTGCATGTTAATATTAATTGTCCATCAGGCTTGGTGAATTGAGTGCATAAACACGCGAAGATGTCATCAACTCACATTAACTTTTACATTGCTCAAGTGTACAACATCCATGAGGCTCTGCGATTAAAGTAGCTCAATGTCAGGTCAAGTTGCCAACCTTGGACTTACGTAAGTACACTTGAATTACATCAAAATAGTATTAAATCGCACAAAATATTGCAATTAAAACTTTCAACTGCATAATATACTGAATTGTCACGTTCATGTTCCACCCACATAATCAGAGAAATCTCTTAAATCAGTCCGCTTGACAAATCGGTCAATTGACATCAGTTCACTTGCATAATTCACGGTCAGGTTGCATTACACTGTGAGATCGAAGCCATCTGGTAGATATGGAAGTCCGTTTAGCTATCGAAGAGCCTGGTGGGTTTGCGGAAACTAGCTTAGCAAATAAATGCATGCCTTTCAGTCATTATCACTTGTTGACGACTTAATTTGAAAGCAGGGTAAATATTTAAGCATTAACGTTGCAGCCGACAGCGGCGAAACGCTTTTGGTATTAGCATTGTCAATTGAGGAAGAAAGCCTGTAAGTGGGTACTTAAAATTTTCAACAGTTATGGCTCAAATCACTGCATCATTAATTTTCATGTTTTATTGCCGCATAAATTATTTAAGTCACATTTGCGTGGCACATAGCTTTCTTAATCTTGTAGAAAACGTGTTAAATTGGAAAGCAGAACGCTTCAATAGAATCTAAGATACGTGACTAGATTAAGCTTATTAATCCAGAATTACTACTTTTGGTAAGAAATGTGAAAAAACGATTTTGTTAAGAACTACACCGAACAACTAAAAATTCGATGTATGGTCAGATATTATTGAAAGCTATCCGAGATAATTAATTTTGTAAGGTATTGCTTAAGCTCAGCAGGCAACCCTATGAGGCACATAGCAAAGCACATAGCATATAAATTTTAACCTGACAAATGTTGCAAGTAAGCCACGCAATTGCTGATGCCTACTTGAACTTGAGCTTGAACACATTTAACCATAATTGCAATTTTTACAATGAAATTACTCACAAAGATGAGAAATATTCATTCAGCTTTTGGGAACAATTTATTGCACTAAACTGGTCTTCAATACTGATATTAAATGCACCGACACCGAGAAATAAGTACATACATGTTGTTGAAAATATTTTCTGGAATGCATATGTGAATAGGACAAAACACTCATATTGTAATAACTTTATGCAAGCATACCACGGAGTCAAAAAGCTAACATTGTAGGTTATGCTAGCCAGAAGTGGATTCATTTAAAAAATCATAAACCTTTGTCAACTCACGGCAACAAAAACTCCTAAGCTGGGTGTTGAAATAACCACCGTAATGGTCACCTCCAAGGAGGAGGGCTGTCGTCCCTTCTGTGGTCATTGGTTGCGCAAAAGCTCCTTCGGGACTACTCGGAAGCTGGATTTGCAGGTGGCCTGGTTAACCTTTGTTAATGCAAAGAACTATCTGGGGATTTCTGAACATATGCAAAATGCCTTGACGACTGTAGACCGTAGTTCATTAAGCAGAATGTGCACAGAGATTTCCACTCAGCTTTCTAATTTCTTTTCATTCCATATCCCCATTTTCCTTCCTGCCAAGGCTGTGTATAGCATTATAGAGTCCCCCCTTGAATTCTAATATCAACTCCGTGGAACCCCGTGGTAGGATATCTTTTAGGGCTAACGGTCGCTGCTTGAGAGGTGTCCCTTTTCTGTATATTAACTTCTCCCAGGATTAACTACGATAAGCATTTATGGCAAATCATTTACTATGATAACAAACAGAACAGTAGTGGCCCAAGAGTAAAGCCTTGCTGGGCACCACAGTTTATAGGCAGAGAAGACGAGATGCTTTCATGAAGCCCAAAGCAAGTAAAGCCACGTGTTTATTGTCAACGCTGTTATATGATATCAGACATCATTTTCAGCATAGCAGGTTCACAATTGGAACGTGAAAAAAATCTAGATTGACTTTGCAATAGAAATTTTTCCTGATTGATATGAAAGAAAATCTGAGTATAAATCGAATATTTGGAGTATTTAGCCCAAATAGCGGAGTAAGCTGATCGAACAGAAGTCCGATGCTCCAGAGGCGTTATGAGTTTTAGGGACAGAGACAGTAATGTTGCTAATGATTTAATGCTATTAGCCGCCGGTGAAACTTCATTGCATCAAAAGAAAAGAATCCATCCCAATTGATATTCTCAGCACTTTGCCAACAATGCAATTTCATTAGATACGATAGAGGGGCTTCAGTTCACTGTGAAGCTTTGCAAATTCGTAAAAGTTTTGCAAAGTTGTCATTTATTTCCATGAAGCAATCCGAGTTAGCATTTTGCGAAAATCGAAGAAATCGCAAAGTTCAAATTGCAAAGACTTTTCAAATGTTTTTGTAGAACTTTGCAGTAAAATATCATTTTGCAAAGTTGCAAAGTGCAAAGTGAAAGGCGATTGGTGAAATAGGGCCCTCATACTATAGCTTCGATCTAAAGTCCTTTAAAATTCTTTGCTCCTAACTGCTATTTATTTGAAAAAAAAAAACAATTTCGGATACAAGTCGTAATGGCTGATTATTGTGCATTTCTCAGAAGGAATTATTTAATGTCTAAAATACCTTTAGAAAAAGATAAAAGTTCATTGTAAATATGTGGAAATGTAAATCGGACTTGAAGTGTTAAAAGTTGTGAAAAGTGTAATTTGTACTTTTCTTAGCAATGTTGATAAGAGGTGATGAACTTTTGCTACAATTAAAGTGAGATTTTTGTCGAAGTATTCTGAGTGTGAGTGATGAGCCTAAAGTTGCCTGAAATAGTTCTGAAATAGTGAAAATTGCAGAAGAAAATGAACGTAATATTCCCGGTACATTCAGGAGAAGCATAGATATGAAGAAATTTTTGAGGAAGCTGAAATACGAAAGAAGAGGAAATATGTTAAATCTCTCACTGAAGATCGGTTAGTGTAGGAGCTATAATATTACCAGAGTATCAATATATTCATCTGGGAAGAAAAACGCAGCAGATATTTTGAAAGATATTACTGAAACATCACCTAAATAAGCAATGCGTTTGAAGAAAGTTTATCCTATACCATGATTATACCAGCAGAAGAAGCATTGTTCCTTTACACAATCAACAAGATGACTAAATAAAAGTGTGTTTAAATTTTTGAAGAGGACAAAGAGAACGGAATTTATCCGTCGAATCATGTTTTAAAATATACAAAACTCCTCTGTTATCTTAGGAAAGAAGATAGAAGTAGTGGATAAAGTCAATATAAATAAAAATTCATAAAAGTTAGCGAAAAAGGCATTAATTCTGATCTATATATATTTTCCATCTCCCTTGTGCCATTGAAGTTTTTTTATACCACTGAAAACAACAATAAAACAATAATAAGGCAAAATCCGTCTCCTTCGTCGCCCAGTTTCTGCAGGATAATAAAATTGCTATTTGAAAAAAAACTGCTACCATGGTAAAGAGAGAAATTGAGATAATTGAACGTCAAATTATATTAAGCGATACAAAAATTGATATTGAAGGGAAAGAAGTATAGATACAATCCGAATTGTTGATGACTATGATAGACGAAAAGGTTTGTAATGCTTTAATAGGCACTTTCAGTCAAAAGTGCTACATTTGTGATGTCACACAGAAGGACATGAATTAGTGATTCTTCAGCATATTGTTTTTACTTCCCAATTTTACAGGTAGGGATTCGATTTTCTGAGTGTTTTGAGATTAAACATAAAAAAAAGTGAAGGATTCAAGACGCGTGCGAAAAAGGTTCAGTCAACCAGAGGAAGACGGAAATTGAACAGAAATACCTTAAATTGAACTCAAATACCTGTTATTCTTGGTGCGGGCACAATGACTTGAAACTTAACATAAATATGTGTGAGGTCATGTCATTCTATATTACCTACGATTACACTTTTGCTACAAGCAGTATTCCTCGCGTACAATCTGTTAATGACCTTGGCGTGAAGCTTGATTTCAAACTTGATTTTGTTTCCCACATTAATTATGCTGCTTCTAGGAGCACTTCTTGAACACGTTTCGCAGGTGGGGATACCGCACCTACGCTGTCCACATCGGTCGTACTAAGTCTGTTCAGAGCAGATTCGTTAGATTTGCGGTTAGAGATCTTCCTTGGAACTACCCTCTGATTCTGCCACAGTATCGCGAACGGCTTAATCTTCTTGGTATGACTTTCTTGGAGAAGCGACGTAAGGTTGCCGATATAGTTTTTATCCACCAAATCTTGAACTCCATTACTGACTCTGCGGTGCTCCGTGGCAGAGTGTCGTTCAGGACTAACAGTCGCAACTTGAGGGGTGTCCCCTTTTTGCATATAAATTTCGCCAGAACTATCTATGGTAAGCATGAGCCTATTAATAGCATGTGTGCGGCGGTCAGTGGCGTAGCGGAGCACTTTGATTTACGTGTGTCCAAGAGTGTACTGAAAAATCGTCTTTTCCTGATCCTTTGATTCATGTTGATGCGTTAATATTACTAATTTTTTTCTTTTCTCTTGTCCTATGGTTTGGACTAACCTTATTAACAGTCTCGCATGCTTGTGGGCTCGTGGGAGCCTAATCTTAACACATTCTTTGAAATGTGTGAACGCTTAATGTGGTGATAGGTAAACGATTCTGGGCTTTACGCTGAGAAGTGCGCCTTCTGGGCTAGAATGGAAACCTCATTATTATTATTAATTCTGGATTAAAGTGCTAAGTTTTTGGGTTATAACAGTTGTGGTTTATTAACAGTGATTATTTGAGAATAATACGTATTTTATTTTCCCATCCCTTCTTTATTTAAATTGTAATCATGAAAATAATTTCTGCTGCTCAATTTGCACCGGGATCTAGATCAACTTTGACTTCTTTGATATGAATGATTTATTTATAATTTGTATACGTTTAAAAAATAAAATACCAGTATTTATTTTATGTGACTATGACTATGTTACGTAAAGTTGCTCAACCAACCTCGCTGTACCTTACTGACTGCTGCGAAAGCTTTTGCCGGACTCTGGCATTTTGCGCTTCTCTGTTTGAGGGTTTACTTTGGGAAATATCTCATGGTAATAAATCGTTTTCAGATAATTACTGAGGCACTGCAGTGGAAGAGTTAAAGCATACTCAATTACCTATTATTAAAAAAACGTTAATGTACCATGGAATAACTATCTAATTATTCTAATCACAATTTTCGTTAAAGCAGTTTATAGTCATTAGTATCACACTATTGCGGGTGCGGGTGTGTTGAGTGTGCGCTTTGAGGAAACAAAACTGAATTGAGATGAAATGTAAACACCTATTACGAAGTTAACTCTACAATGGACAAGTTATTCGTTTTATTTGCTCTTCAAATTTGTTTGCTCTACAGCTTTGGGGAAACAGTACAAGTAAGTTGCCTCAGTAACGTTTCACTAAATAATTTATTGTTGATTTTCGAAGTACAAAAACATTATAAAAGCTGATAAGGTGGAATGTGATGTTAATCCAGAGTTCGTCGTTAACGCGTCCTGCAAAGTAAAAGTTGTGGGGAGAGAAAAATACGAGGTATCTGGAGATTTCTTCGTAATAAAACCCATAAAAAATGCCACGGTATAGTAAAAATAATTTTGTAGTTTCTTTTGTTTCGTTATATTTCGTTGATGTTTTTTTCTAGGTGACTCTGAGATTTTTTAAGTTTGTGAATGGATACAAGCCCTTTCTTTTAAGTGCAAGAGTAAACGGCTGTAACTTGATGGCAGGAAGAGAACGTAATCCAACAATTGCTGCCTTCTTACCTCTGGTGCTAAGTTATACAAATATTAACCATACCTGTCCATTCTATGTAAGTAGAAACTACTGTTCTTATAATTATTTTAATGCCGGCAAAATTGTTTCTTCTAGGGTCATGTGTATATTAGGAAGGGCGATATGAATTCAGGATTTTTAAAGTCAGTGGTACCTGAGGGGAAATACAAAGTGGAATTGAAAATATATGAAAACTATCCTACAATTGTTGGGACAGTACTATTTTTTGCAAGTGTTGCGGAAGTTCCTGTTTATTGATATCAACATTTCTAAATTTGCTGTGCTTTGCTTTGGAAACTAAAAGATAATATAAACTAATTCTAATTTTTAACATTACCTTCAATGGCAGTTATAAATATATAGCATTTTCCAGATGGTTGGTCAACTAGGACAAATTTAATGTCTGGTTGTATAAATTATATGTGCTTTACGTCAATATTAATAATCACAATGATCCAATATATTGTCTCAATATCCTAATTAAATGTAGCTATGTTCATATTAGTTGCCCCTCTAGACAAACTTCATGTCCCTCTGTCTAAATCAAATGTCGCTGTGTACAAAGTAAATGTCTAGGGCAGTATCTCCAGGCTTAATTTACTAGACCTAGAATTTTCTTGGTGCACTCAAAATTACCTCATGCGTTTTGTTAGTCGAGATTTCCGTGACTATGAGGTCACCGTGTCATCAATTCGATCACAAATTTTTTAAATAAAAAAATTAAAAAAAATGAAACACCTTGCGTTATACATAAAATCAATGTGTAAAAATAGTAAATTTCAGATGCAGCACCTATGATTTATTAATATATTTATTATTTTCCCTAGAAATATTAAAATTAGTAAATTAAACCTCTAAATACTGCATTACACTATTAATTTGTGTACAGCGACATTTGATTTGGATAGAGGGAAGTGAAATTTGCCTAGAGAGACAATTATTTATGGACATAGCTACATTTAACTTGGACATTGCTGTTCTGAAAATTTCTTTTATCTTCTTTATGCTCATTTGGGAAATTGAAAATACTGTTTATAATATATAATCGTTATGTACTATATAGCAATTACTATAACTACATATTTGGTTTTCCTGTAAATAAAATTGTGTATTTCAAAAATACCTTCGACTATCATTAACTATAAATACATGAATAAACCGACAGTAGAATAGATCTTCAAAATTAACTTGGAACGTGAGTTTACGGTCATCCAAAATGTTATATTCTTGCTAACTCATAAATCAGGTTAGTGAAGTGTTAATAAGGTCAACGCCGAAAAAGGAGTTAAAATGTTAGTTCGATTTTTAGATCAACTCGTTATTCAATCCAACAGCTAAAAAGTGAGCTATTTCAACTTCCGAGTTGAGTTGAGTTGAATTTTAGTTCAGATTAACTCAATTAATCTGATTTGCACAAAGGCAGCAAATATTCAAGAACGTGTAATTTTTTAATGGTGTAGCCAAAGCCCTATGTTGCTACAGCACAGTCTTGGTGAAAAGGAAAGTTCTCTCAAGAAGAATTCGTGGAGTTTCACTGTTCTGTTCAATGCTGCAGATTTAATAGTAACATCGTGTCTCTGAAAAAATTCCTGCAACTGCGAGAAAAATAATGAATATCATTCAATCATTGGAGGTAAGTGGAGTCTTTATCTAGAATTGTTTTTAAAGGATAAATATAGGTAATAAAATTTCAAAACAGATAACAAAGGCCCAAAAGTCAACAAGACAACTTCATCGACATATATTTTCGATGATATTCTTTACGATCTTAATTTAACTTTGTAAACAAATGCGTTCGATTATTGTGGCTGAACATAGTGAACTCCACGAGATAAAGGCAACTCGTGCACTCGTTTTTAATTAAAAAACCAACTGAAAAAAGCTTTATTAGTGCTCGTAACACATCCGGATGAGTAGCAACGAGGACAGTTATAGTATGAGAACATGTCTTCACTTCGACAGTTTAATTGATTTCTTGTTTACACGCCTGTCATAAATGCAATAGGGCCAATCACAACAAATTAAGCTCAGTTGCCTGCTGTGGAAGGCGTTGTACCTTCAATCCCATCAGGTCTTTTTCTTTTAAAAGTGCACCAGCTGATAATGCACCAAATGTGTGCGCTTTGATCAGTAAAGATGAGCCGCACATCGACTGGATAAGTGGTAAATGACGTCAACGCTAATAGGGAACTCATTACATTAATTGGGACAAATTGCTTGCAATTGTGTTTGCAATATCTTCTCTTTGACAATGATCTTGTTCTGTAACACATTTTCCCAAGTTTAGGTACATTTTTCAATCCCTTCATAGAAACACATGGCACAAGGTCACCCGCTTTATTATTTTAATTTATCTTCTGGTAATCAGTAGCATCTAAAAAATCAAAATTACAGATGTCCCAAATTTAAAATATTGCTCAAAATGATTGTCAGCAATTAGTAGGACAGATCGTGTGGTAGTCATTAAGCTTCTAAAATTGTTACCATTTCATTAAATGAGATTTGGCACGATTTGTTCCGCACGTGAATTCCACGAGATTTTGTCAGAAGTCATAAACTTTGATATTATTTATTAGCGCGATTTCTGGTTCATCAGACCTCAGAGTCTGGTTCTGGCCATCCAATCGAAAGTTGTGAAAATAACTTTTCGCCATTTCCAAAAAGATAATGACAGAATATTTGGGTCTTGTGTAAAAGATAACAACAGCGAGTTATTGAGTTGTTTTTAGGGGTCCTTGCACTTTAATCAAAATAACCTTTTTTTGATATCTGTGGAATTTTGGGGATTAAAGTGTTTCAAGTCATATTTAATCAAATTGAGTTAAGGTGCCTGAGACTTATTTCAAAGTACTTTGATACGGATTACATCACACTTATCTGAGGAAACGGTTATTTCCATTTGCTTATTCTACTTGTAACAGGGTAGGTATTTGGCTTTCATAAGATTGTATATTCGCATTGGATTGCAGTCGCAAAGATTGTTAAGGGTGTTATCTCATCGATTTATCTTATCTATTTACAGTTATAAAGTAAAAATAGTACTATATAAATTTACTTAAATAAATAAAAAAAAAAACTCAAAAAAGTTATTTTTACTAATAGTATATGAAATATAAATAAAATACACCCATGGAAAACAAAAGTTCTCATCTATTGGTAACTCTATTTTCTCACATTGACATTGACATGGTGGTGGTAGAAAATTTTCACATTAGATAAAGTGAGCCCCTGAAAGTGAAAAGACCTGTTCTGAGCAAATGGGCATAGTTAGGAAAAGAAATGTCGTTGTAAAGGCAAAATCTTAAGCATTATCAGATTCTCCCCCATCTCAAAAGCTTGCAATTTGGAATAAGTTGCAGTTTGGAATAAGGCTGTTGCTATTCGATTATATGAGTACTCAAGTAATCAAGTACTTGAGGCAGAAAATCCGAGTTTGAGTAAAGGGAGCTGAATTATTTAGGTGCTGGTACTCAAATCTTAAGGGCTTGGATACTCAAGTAATTAACGACTTCAGATTAAACTTCCGTGTTTGAGAAAATAAGTACATACGTATATTAAGCACATGAATTTTTACCACAGATATTGTGGATGTTTGTATTATCATCCGAGCTAGCATCATTTCGCTCATGTAAATCGGCCAATTTGGCATGCGCATGTGAAATCATGCATGCACATGTGTAGTGCAAATCGGAGTCAAAGTTGAACATGAATCCTGGCATGGAATAAGTTGGCCGATTTGGCATGGGTAAGCCAAGTCGTCCAAAATGCGTGATCGTGTGTACCACAAGTTGGAATTGGATCTAAGCATGAAACATGGCATGAAGGAAACTGGCATGACTGTTTACTTGCATTGAATTGGTTTCATTCGATTTTATTTCATGACAATTTTCATGCCAAACTCCCATTTCAACTTGCACTGACAGTTAAAAGAGGTCAGTTGGCAACTCTAATTAAGGGTGATGCGTTCAGTCCGTAATGCTTGAAGCAGAATATTTTCAATTTTAAGCAATTTGAAACAACAAGGTAGCCACAACTCCCGTAGGAGTCATATCATATCCTTCGCTTATATTCATCTCTATTGATATATATGTGAGCATGAATTATGCAAAAACGGGTATGGTTTTAATTGGCATTTTATCCATTTATATACTTGCGAATTTATTTTTACGATACCGATTTGTAGCGGGAGTGATAGCATATTGGATTTGAACTCGAACTTAAAACTCACCTGCTGCAATGAGGTAGGTAAACTCCACAATTGGAATGATATATGTGGTTACCTCCGGTTCTGTTAACACATCGTATAAGGAAAAGACTGGTTAAAGCTCTCGCTCATTTCACACATGGTTGTGATATTTTTTCAGTTTTTGATTCTATCTGCCGTAGGAATCTGTTAATAGTGTTTAATGATGCATTTCGCTTTATCTTCAAGTTACCACGAAGTAGCCATATTTCATCGTACATAACATTCCTTGTGGGGCAACCTTTGGAAACCTATTTAATAAATTTGTGGCGGAACGTGGCATTCCGGCACTTCGAACAGGTGTGGAGTTTTCAAGAAACGTTTTGTTTGCTTGTGTAAAATTTTGTTTTTCAGAGTCCCTCTAATTTTTATCAAGATCGCACGGTGCTTGGTGCACTTTCAATATTTAGATTTAGTTATTAAAAAGTTTTCGCATTTCGATAAAGTTTGAAATATATATATATTTTTGGGTTTAACAGCTGTTATAATTTCCATTTGATTTTTATCAAACCAAACTTATGTGGACATTCAACCAAACCAAACCAATTCCATCGCTTCTCTATATATTAAATATGTTACAGATTGAATTTTCTACACAAAATTATATACGTATATTGTCAACGGGCATCGTAATTTGTTTGCAGTCAACTTGATATAAGAATTTGTTAATTCCTAGGTATAGACCCCGGTATGGTGAACGCTCTTATGTAGTCCAAAACATCCGTAAGCAGTGTTATCACTTTACGACAGTGGTGAGTTTACCAAGATTTTTGAAAAAATAATTGAATTTTTTGAGATTTTTTTAAACCATGTGATTTTTCGCAATTTTAATGTGACTAACCCCTTAATAACTTTACTTCGTCATTTAAAAAATTCATCAAAATAATCATAATAGATTTAAGAACGATCTTTTCATATCTCTGTTCCGGATATTTTTGATAGATTACAACTGCTTTTTTTAACTACTCACAGCTCAGTTGCTCAATAAGATGCAGCTTAAGGTTCTTAATATGGAATTCTATGCCAAAGGTTTCGCCGTGATGGAGAACTGTGCTTGTGGGTTGTGGCTCTCTTCAAGTTTTAATCATTCACCTAAACTTTAAGTCAAGATAAGCACTGAAGTATTCATGTGTGGAGACAGAATGAATTGATCAAAAATTTTTCTTATAATGAAAATGATTAGTTTGGGATTGGAAGCATTTGCTGGCATTTTGTAATGATTTTTACTGAGCAATATTGATGGGCATATTGTCTACAAAACGTTAATTACGCCATTGTTGATGCGTAAAAAATGACATAGCCTTCATCGCAATATTTCACGTAGACAATCTAGTCTATGTCAATAATGGGGACAATGGATATTATATAAATGAATTTCTCAAACAAATTCGAGGAAATCTTAGAAGGAATATATAAACTCAGGATGCTTAAATGTGGACACGGATTTTATTTATCAATACAGAAGTAAATGTTTGCTATGATCGAATCATTTCAATCTATAGCGTTGCTGCCGAAAGGTAACAAACAACATAATGAAGCCACACGCTCTGCATACGTAATTTACAATCAATTGATTTGCAACCAAAATGAATGGCGTGAAAGACAAAAAATAATAAAGTAGCAAAATGAATGTGTGTGTCGTCAAGTAGATTAGTTCGTCATCAAAGAGTTGCCGCTTCAAGAACTTAAGCTACTTTTAAAAAAATAAATCGTCATTCCAGTATCGAAGCTGAGACATGACTATTTCGCATCGGGCATAAAAAGGAAATGCGCCTAAAGCCAATTTAGACGATCACATCATTAACATGATAATTAATTAATGCAAAAAGCAGCTCTATCAAGGCCTCTCAAATGTCAACACTTGCACAAGCACACCATGTCGTACGGTGGCAGTCAAAACATCAGGAGCTGGTGGTGATCGTTAAGCCGCGTAACTTTGGTGCGCCTCCGTCTGGTGAGTTAACACACGAACATGACACTGTCGATCGGCTGCGCCCATCTATTAATAACGTGGAGCGTGGTCTGTTTGGTCTGCATGGGTGCATAGTGCACATATTTGTACCCCAGTGTGTCGATTGACATTCCTATTACACGCCCTTATTAAATTAAGGAAGTAATCTTGGTCTTGTCATTCAACGCGGGATGCACTTGCAGAACATGATGTTTCATCGCTTCTGATCGCGAATGCTATCTTTGATCAGTCGTGATCGTCATTGACGAAAGAACTTTGTTCGAGCTTTTGCTGACCCACGCAACTAGATCACGTTATGATTCTTATAAATTTGTTTTTTTTTTTTAAATAGAAGAAGTTTTATGATCACACAAGCTCCCAATTATGTCATACCCTAGATATTGGGGAGAAAAGAATGTAATAAGTATGTAGTAAATAGTGCTGAATTTTGGTACATTCGCAATTGACCTTCACATTCACAGGCCGTCATACTGTTCGAAAAATCTTTAAAAAATATATAATTATAAATGAATATGATGTGGGTTGGTTTCCGAGGAATATTCCAATTAATCTATTAAAATAATCTGATAATCATTTTAAAAATTCAACGTTTCTAATGCTCGTGCGTCTCCTCTTCAGGTGTTTTTTAAAGAAATTAACACTATGAGTGCAGTGTTAGGCCGCGGAAACTGACTCGTACAAATGCATTATAATATGTAATTTTCCGACAAAAGCCGCTATGCTACTTGCAGCATGCAACGTGTTAATAGAACATTGTCACACTTCTTTAAGAGTAATTAAGGGTAATATAGTGGTTAAGTGGCCCTTTTTGTGTCTCACAACTTTTGCCTCAAATGGTTTTTCCAAAAATGTATAATTACCGAATATTGACTCGAGGGGTTATTTGGTCTTGAGATGACCCCTATAGGGTCCTTCAACCCGTAAATGAACCGCATATCTCAAGGTCAACTTTCACGCTCTCGCCATTTCTCGTGTCAAAAATATAATGTCAAGCTCAGGGTCACTGCCGAATTTTCTCTTTGCTATGTTCCCACTTCCGTCCAAAAAATGTTTCCCTGAAAGCTTTACTTTTCGAGATATTCTCGAATCTCTTCAGTAGAATTGAAATTTGACCTTAAAAAATCTAGAAAAATATTCTGCGTTCTCTTTTGGTTTACAAAAGATATATTAATCTTATTCCAAACTAATATTATCAATTGCATACTGAATGTTTGTACTTAACCAAGGTTTCCACAATTTTTGTGATGATGAAGTTATTAGGTATTTTTGAGATGAAACTTTAGCATCCAGAATATCACATGAAGAAGACTTTTATTGTTTGAAGCACTCTTCAGAATGTAACAACTCAAAAACATGTAATTACCTTATAATGATATATATGATAGAAGTATAAAGCTGACGCTGATCTGCATGAAAATTGTACAGCCCAGTAAGATATTACGGATTACAAATTTTATTTTCATCCCAACCGATCGCAATTTTGGGGTAGTAAAAACAGCAATACGAAACACAGATTTTTTGTATATCCCTCAGTATTATTAAAAAATAATACAAAATTTCTTTTTATCTGTTCAACCTCTACATGAGACGGCTTTTAACAAAAAGAGGGCTGACGATGAAGAAACAATGAATTAATTAAGTATAATCTTGTTCAGGTTTGTGGAAAATTTAGCATATAAAATGTTATATAAAGCGTCGATGAAACAAAGTTCGGAACTAATAATATTCGATTTCTCACTACAACAAAGGTAGTCCGCGAAATTTTGGAAATATAAAACTATTTTCTTTATGTTAAAAAACCAGCACCATTGCATCAGACAAATATAAGGACATTATGTGTAATGCAAGGAACATTAGTAACGAAAATGCATTATTTTCTTGGTTTCAATTAAAAATGAATTTTTTTCGTCATGTTTTTATGTAATTTAGATTGTGCTTTATATTTTACTTGTATTTTTGATCAAAAGAATATAACTAATGCAATATTTTGTTATTATTATTAAAAATAGGCTCGATTCAAATAAAATATTAATCGTTTAATTAACGCTTACAATAATTAATTAATTTTGAAAGTAAGGTAAGCCCATTTAGGTATAGCACAATTTATATCTTTTGCAGACATCTTCAACAGACATTTTTGGATAATACATTTTAATTATCTGCAACTATAAAACAGGCAAAAGCTGGCTGCTACAGCTTATCAATATTTTTAAATTTATTGAAACGCAAATCTGTAAATATCTTGTTATAGCAAAAAGTGAACTTGCCCCATTGCCAAAATAAGCGGCTCAACTATGAGTCACAGAGCCACCGACACCCTTTTTAGTGTTTGAAAAATAAATCTAGATTACTTTAGGATTTTATTTATGCAAAATCTTATCATTTTTCTAGTTTTTACAAAACGTACTCAAAAAAATAAACTTTCTCATTTCAGTTTCTGAGGTAAGTGCTAATTGTCTCCACTTAGTTTTCCGTTTATTCTGGGCATCCACATAAAGCCATCTGCTATCGTATAGTAGTTTTCGTCTTTAAATTAGTAAACATTTGCCAAAGATTGTTATATTCGAATATAATCCTCATTCTTCTATCTCTTATCTATAACCAAACTATACTCTACATTACTTTTAATATTAACGCCACATAAAACACTTAAATCAAAATTATTGCTGATAACAATTTGACACTTCCATTATCATACGATTATTTTCTCTTTCGTAATAATGTACAGCATGTTTACGAATTTTAGTCTTACATTCTTTCAGTATGAAACAAAAACCTAACAAAATACTGAATGTTTGCACAAATGATAATCTCCAAATAAAAATGCGATTATGAATCATTTGTTCTTATTGTTGTGTTTTTATTACAACATTTTGTGTGTGATTATATCCGGCAAATTTTATTTTCTTTTGTTTTCCCACCTCTATTCTAAGAAATATTTTATTTTTGTACAATCATGTCAGATTATTTAGCTGAATAAATCGCTTCCAAAGATCACGAAAGTTCGTTATCTGTAACAGCTTTAAACGGATGTCAGATTTGTCCTATCTTCACATTCCTAGGGGTAATTTCGGTAATAAATTTTATTGAGTAATAACATAACACTTAAAAGAGCTTATCAAAGTTTCGAGAGGCTTTAATGAAGTTCACATTCCCACTTTTCACCAGAGTTTATACGAATTTCCGATAGTGAATGTGCTGCCCAAATTTTTATCAACTTTGTTTAAATATTTTATCAATTTCTGATTTTGGAAAGTTAAGCAATAGAAAGGCGTTGACCTAAATTGCAGATTCAGAAAATAACATTTCTTTTATATGTGAATATTGATTGCTACGTATTTAAATAAGTTTAAAATTTAATAGAATATGAAAACTATGCTTATCAAGCGAAGTAGAACTGGGAAAGAAGCCTATTCCAAATTGTACTTCAATATAATCGGCATTGATTTCTGTTTGTGAAAGCAGACAATTGCATAATTCCAAACTGTTCATATTTTAAAAATACTGGTTAGAAACAAAAGAGTGGACATTCGAAACTTATCAAAATTCAGTTCTCATCCTGTATCACTTTAAACTATTTTCCGGATGAGATGTGGATAAGATAGTGACTCAAAGAATGTGCCAAAAATTTGCTGACTATGCATTTAGGTAGCAGCCACTTTCACTATCTAACTAACTATCAATGCATTGATTCCAAATTTTTATTTACGTTTCCAAATGACTTGTTATGTTTTAATTGAAGTGTATTTATATAATTGACCTTTAAAGATGTCGAATTTATTGAACATAATATATGTATATGTATATGTTTGGAGCTTTTAATGATTTCGTGTGCTGGGGATAATTGCAGCTTTTCATAGATAAAGGCCGTATTTATGTGTTTGCTCAGTATGGCAGCTGATTTAGCTAATTAAAAAGAGGTTTTCCTGCGCCAAATAGTTTATATTATATGGAGCTAGATGTTTAATTTTTCCGTACATTTTAACTGGACTTTGTGTGCTTTCTGTAGGTATTTATAAACTAAAGAAATAGAACTAAATTGGAAAATGGTCATGTCAAGTGCATATTTAGCACAGTTTTATAATTTAGTTCTACTAAATCTTGATAAATTGTTACTTAGATTGTATTGTGATATGAAAAAAAATAATGGAATAGTAAATCCCTAGCGCTAGATATGACCTTACTACCTGGGATCTTCTAGTTCTCAAAATGGGACAACAAAACTTAAGAGGAAAAGATGCATCACACTATATATATATATCTCGTTTTTATTGAGCGTCTCTAGAAAAAGACCACTAAATTTCCCAGCCCAGTGAGGAAATTATTTCTAAAACATATTTTTAAATTGATAGTCAAAAGAGACAGCGGCATCTTGTGCACAAAGAACCCTGGATAGAATAAATGCGATGTGCATTTTTTTATTCATCCTGTCTCTAATTAATTTACTATGAGGATTTTCTCTAAAAAGTGTCCAACTGGAAATATTACAACTGGAGAAATTGCAATGGCAATGGAAAAATGGCATAGATGACACTTGTATTAGGTAACGCAACTACCACAAATATCAGACATATGAATTTTCCCATTGTTTCTGTTAATAAAACAATTCGAAACTGTCACTGAGTAACATGAAATCATGAAAAATTTATCAAATCTGCAGACGAAATAACAATATACACTCAAGATCCAGTATACTCTTTAAATTGCTTTTAACTTATAAGTAAATATATTAAAAGTCAGCGTCAAATTTGTAAGCTATCGACTTATGCTGTTCTTTTCTGACATTATAGAAATATTTTAATCTATTATTTCTAAGCCAGTCCAAAAGAAACAATAGATATCCCCTTAGAATAATTGCTTCCCCTTAGAATTATATGGACGAAGCTACAATTTCTTTACATTGCTGTATCTTCCAGATTTTCTCAGTATCTACATGATTTCGTCCCACAAAAACACTTCTTTGCAGGCCAAAGTACTACCGGTGCGTCTCACAAAAACACTTCTTCACAGGCCAGGCTTCCAGCCATACGTTAAAAAAAAAACACGTGCCTTTATAAGGCCTGTAACGAGTAGAAACATTTGAAGTATAAATGAAGCGTTATCAACAATCCTAACCAAGAAATGTGGTAATTAAGTAACGAAAAAAATATTATGCAGTTTAATAAATTTAACTATAGGTATCGTAATAGAATAATAAATATAAAACGATCATATTGACTGCATTCAGGGACATACGGGTGGTACCTTGGCCTGCAGAACGCACCGGTGGTACCCTGGCTTGTAGACAAGTATTTGGTACCCAACGTGTTAATGTAACTTCTACCTCACTATTAGAAAAAAAGTTGCTAATTTTTAAATTTTTATCTAACCCCCTTTGTTTTCTACTCTATGGTTGCGAATCTTTAATTCAATTAATACTTCAACCAGGAAAGTAAATAAGCTAAACATTGTGTAACATATATAAAATACATGTCGTTGTAGTAAACTTGTTTCTGGAGGAAGTGCTAATGCTAAATGTTACTAATGTAAAATTATTCTCAAAAGAATAATAAAATTACATTTCATTTCATCTCTCCCCATTTTTGGAATTATTAGTAGTTTGATTTGAAGTTAAAAACTAATATTTGGATTGTAAAAGAAATTACTGGTTTACTAATATCAATTTCTGCTGCACTTTTTAAATGTTGGCAGTGAAAACTGAGTTTTTGCTGCAAAATCTGAGCAGTTCTACTAAAACTTATGTACGTTCTGTGGAAATCGAAAAGTGCAATAACTGAAGTATTAAAAATCGATGTAAGTAAAACAAACGTTCTTATCGTTTTTGAATTCAAAGGCTTCTTACTTCTACAAGTACTTGTAAAAGACTATAGGCTGTAAAGACATATTACGCTAAGACACAATCCTCTCCGGACAGAAGGAGAATGGAAAAAAGTAAACATATATGGAGAATACTTTAAATATTATTGTTATTTCAGAAAAATTCCTACATTTACATAGTTAACTACACGCGTAGAAATTGCAGTCGGCTGCAGAAACTGAATTCTTGAACATGCCCTATGTATGAACGGGCAGTACTTTGGTCAATGTTAAATTATTTTTTCGAACTTCGCATTAAGAAAAGACAAATATAATTGTAAGATATGTAATAATTTAAATGTAACGTTAAAAAACATATATTTTCCTTGCACATTATAAAACGTGTCACCAGCAATTATTTTTATTGTTTAATACGACCTTCCACTGTCACTTTCAGTAAAGAAATTGTGAAAACCACAAGTTCTCGAAAAGACGTTAAGAGGAGCAATCCATTTTCCTCCACTGCGATCTAATGAAATTGGATCGGCAGACGGCAAACATGTCCCAGACGCAAAATATCGCACAATCGATTTTTGTGTCAAAAATTTATGACGAAATCAAATCTATTCTTATTCCAAAGAATATCAAATATCATCTAATCCAGATAAAAAAAAGTGCTTTGACACAGACGAACCTCTCTATCAGTAACAATTAAAGGCAACACACGTCTGGTCTGCGGTGTTTTATTTTTTCATTTTTCATTAGAATGTCCCACCTTGCAAATTGATAGCTGGTCCAGCGGTGAGTGTTAAACGTAACCAATGTTTCCAAACCGATCACACCTACACAACACACACGGCGTACAGTCACGGTGTTCTTTTTAGTCTAATGATAGCGATCAATATGCAAAATTAGAAAAAGATCAGGTAAAAATGCAAATCTCACTGCGCACTTATCGGATCGTTATCGGATTGATCTTCACTGGTTGTGTTGGAATCTTTAACGTCCACGAAAAGTTTAAGATAACACTGGCCGATATGTGAGATCAGCTCTCAGGATTTGGTCTATTTTACTCGAAGTCACACAATGAACTGATCGTGTATACAAGAAATGTGCTGAGCAAAATATCAACGCGATTTGCCACTGTCGGCGGCGGCAGTCTAAGGAGAATCCAAGTGCTCAGCAAAAAGTTACGGGCATCTTGGATTGCCATCAAAGAGCTCGGGTGCACATACTGCCAATAAAATGGACCTAAAACAAACAAAAATACAAACTTGAGACAAAATTTAACTTCTTCGCGAAAGAGCCCTCTAAAACAAAACAAACCGGTGATCCAAGAATAGCTGATGATGGCAAAGGCAATATGATAAGAAGATAAGAATTCTAACTGATCATGGATATAAAATTTATGTTTATTGCATATTTATAGGAGAATTATCCACATAAACTGTTATATTTTATTTTGTTCTAATTTTGATGTCATTAGTGCCTGCATACTTTAAAGAAATATTGTTTACTTTATTTTAGCAGTTAAATATACAATATTATAAAGTTTAGAATTTTTCATAGTTCGGACAATTTACACTGAACACTTAAATATAAGGCCGAACATCTCGGAGAGTGAACCCTTATTGTATCTTATGAAATTTTGTTACAATTGCTCTTTAAACCAGAACTAGAAAAATAGTTTTGTTTTGGGGTTCACAGCTGAAAAAATGTTGAATGTATGGTAAGAAGTGCATTTATCAATGATGCAAACCATTAATATTTAGATAATGTGACTAATAGTGACTAATGATCTAAGAAATATAAAAGAGGAGGTCTTAGCCAATGTAAATTTATTTCTTGCTTATGCTTAATAATACGTTGCAATAAATATTGTTAAAAATTAATAACTAGTAAGAAAAATTAAAATGGATTCTTTATACAGATACGAGCGAATGTTTTTTTAGGGCCTATTGGTTAGGATATCTGAAACTTTTAGTAACGAAGTAAAGAAATATGTAATATATGTGAAGCCAATGCAGCACATTAGCTGTTAAAGTTACTGTGTTCGTCCATGTATCTATCATTTTACTTCAAAACTATGACCTATGAACTTAGAATTTGGCATTCAATTAATTACTAGTTGCCTGCCACGCTAAAAATATTTAAAATCAAAACTCGAATGCGGTTCCAAACGGAAGCTATTTTCGAAATTTTCAAATAAATATTTTAGTATAGTGTGCTGAAGTTTATGTTGCAACTCATTTCTGAAATCATGGATGGAAATGTCTACGTAAGTAGTTGTATAAGGGTTGTTAAAGTAAATTCACACTTGACACTTGTGGCAAGCATAAAATTGTGAGCTCTCTGACACAAATATACGAGAAGAACTCCCACTTGGCAGAAGATTTAAGGCCAATTTATATTATTACAACATTGTAAGGAAATACTGCGAGCGGGATAGATAAAGCTAACATGATAAAATATGAAAAAATACAAAACATATGCCAACAAAATTTTACGAGCTAATATGTCAATTACCCCGCTGGAATACGATTTTTCTTTCCTCTTCATTCTTTGTTCCTTTTTTACACATATCATCAATCAATAAGACCATCTCGTTCAGGTTTTCAACAGAGATTTCGAGATGTTTTCTCATATACTGAACTATAGATAGCAGTGACATGATAACCTATGTATGTATGTTGGAGGTAGCTAGTCAGACACAGAGGTAGGTGCCAGTAGGGTCCCCATGCCGAATGAATAAAACTAAGGGCAGTTGTTCCCTAGAAGGTAAATCGGCTAATTGTGAACCGCGAAATCCACCCTCTGTGGACGATGGCCCCATGGGTTATGGGGAGGAGGGGTCCGTTTATTGCCGATATGTGACGTCATTGAGACGCATAGAAATAGAGAGGCTATAGTAGTTCCGTTCCGAAGTGATCGAAGAGATGAAATTCGACGACAACGGATAAATTTAAACGATTTGTCCTAGAAAACGCGTCACACTTTCGAGACGAGGTGAACAATACGGCGCCGAAAGGTTCCAAGAGGTCAACCGAACCCATGGATTAAGGACGAGAGGAAGAGTAAAGGCTGGGCCAGAACCAGCATCTAAAGATTTGTCAACTTTATTTCTATCACTGTAAGGAGACATAGCCGTGGCTTTACACACAATGGAGAAAAAGTAATCAAACGGTGATGCCGTGTTAATTGACAAGGAAGATAACATTAACAGTTAATATGTATCGAGTGTACACACTTCCGTTTCATTTGTAATACGTTACCCGGTTAAGTGCCGAAGGAGATTACAAAAGTATTAATGAAGAAAAAATTGCTCGCAGTGTTGTATTAAATTACGGACACTGCCTTAAAAAGAATATACCAAGAAAGTGAACGTCTTGATGCAAATACATTTTACCGCCCGCACTTCTATAAGTGCAAAAACGGAGGATAAAGCAGATAAGCGTTATGTCATGGGCCAATTAATTTTGATTTCTTAATTAATCGGCTTCTTGTGGATAAGAATTAAAGTAGCATATAACCATAAATCTGAAATAATTTGAGATACATTTTTCTGCAAACAACTCTGGCCTAGTTTCGCGCGTTGTTAATCTGAAACCAGTCGCATTCGAAAATAAAGGCTGCGTCATCTTTGTGCTGCTTTCGAAGAAATAAAATGAAAACTTGTATCATATTTGTTCAATGTCATCTTAAGCAAGAGGCAAGAGATGCAAAAATATTTTGATAAAGGCTGGCCATTTTCTTGCAGCAGTTATTAAGGCATTTGGTCGACAGGGCATCCAAAATTTTACTCAGACATTAAGGAATAATAAATTGCAACAGACCATTAAGAGAAGTTTGTGCTATAGTGCGTGTTTCTCTATTATTACGAAGTGAGAACATGTGCCTGGACCTGGAGCTCAAAATAAAGGAAAATAAGAATTTTATACCATATCTGATAATTAATTAAAACGGCATCTGGTTTGGAGATGTTGCACTTGAGTGGCCACCAAAAGAATTTGCATCCACTTAGCTGGATTCCTTTTTATTTACTTTCTTTTCTGAAGTATAAGAAAATATGCCAAGAAATTTGAGGAGTTGTGCATCTTCAATATTTGAACAGCTTTCTGCATGTGATTCTACTTCAAAATTGCCGTTAACGTCACACTTTAAAGAAACTCTCAATTCTGCTAAAAATAACTCAATATTGAATCTTTTTAAGAAATGCCAAATATTTTGAGTAATTAACAGCGAATATTTTTGTCGGTGATGGGTTTTGCGTCTTTTATAAACCCAAAAGTAGGAATGGTCACTGTAAAGTATTCCATCGCCTTGAGCAGTTATGTACTCAACAAATAGGACACCATGATTTGTTGTAGATTTTTATAATTATGCACAAAATGCAAGATGTCAAATCCACTATGCACGTGTCCTGTGTTGGAAAAATGGAAAAAGGAAATCTATACAAACAAGTTTTTTTGATGATAGCAATCGCTGATTTAATTTAAATTTAATAGCATTCGCCTTCTCATCTTAATAAAATCTTAATCTTAATAATATTTGTACCTCGCCGAGAATAGTATCTGGCCCGCTAGGCAGTCCGTCATTATTAAAAATGGATTGCTATTCAACACAACAACGCATTTTTATTGTTAAACATTATTTCAAAAATTGTAAACGTTGACTTCGACTATTCACAAATTGCGCCCAATTTTTGGTAAACAAAATGTTCCAAGGGCATCAACTGTAAAGAGAATAGTCGAAAAATTCGAAGAGACTGGGTCGATTATTGATATCAAACTATTATCTAGGTCGTTCAACAGAAAATATAACGGATGTTCGTCAGAATGTGGTCTGGAGTCCGAGAACATCCATTTGGCATCGGGCCCAAGAATGCAATATTTTAAGAAGCACTCTGAACGAAACGTCTTCATGCCTACAAAATCCAGCTGACTCGACTCAAGCCTACAGACAGTTTGTCAATTGGATTACAACAACAAGTGAACGGTGAATTTTTCAAAAAAATTATCTTCAGCGACAAGGCCCATTGTGATATTGATGGCTTAATAAACAAACAGATGTCGCATTTGGAGTGAAACAACAAGACATTTTGTGGTTGTGCAATCCCCCGTTTCGGCGATAAGAATTGACCGCCTAGATCGTGCGATTTAACGCCTTTGGACTTCTTTCTCCTGGGTTTTTCGAAGTCAAAGTTTGTATCAGCAAGCCCACAACTACCCAAACCGTGAAGAAGAAGATTAGACGCTATATCACTGAGGTCCAGCGACAATTATGCCAAACCGTGATTGAAAATTTCGTCAAAAGAACGCAAATGTTCCAGTAAAACCGAGGGGGCCATTTACCAGATTTCCCGTAAAAATGTGAACCACAGATTTTTCTTAATTTATTAAAATTAATTTTGCCATAAAAATGACGATCATAGCAGTTTCTCGTCCTTTATCATTAATTCTGTGCACTTATATTGTTATTTTTTTACTTTTCTTCTCTCTTCTCTTATGAAGTGAATTACAAACTTAAAAATCCAAATATTACGAAATCGGTGTTTTTTTTATCGTGTTTCTGGCAACACCGGATGACTCCGGGGGTGTTTTTTTCAATAAAGTCAACTGACAGTTCCTGATTGTTACATTTTCTGAACCATTTCCACTTCCTTTTGCCCCTCTAATCTTATTTAATTCTTTACGAAGATATTTTATTTTCTTTTGAACAAATTATATAACAGATTATTTGAAATACTTTATATACTATACCCCACCAATTCCTAATAAGCGCAATGTTTTAGGTTTTTGTTAGTGCAGAAACTTTATCGACTCTTCCACACAGCACTCCGGCGGCAGAACGTTCATTTTCTGAATTTACTAATATTAAAAAGAAGAAACCCAACAAGTTAAATGTATTGTAGTAAGCACTTTACTTTTGGCAAAAAATCGACTAACAAAAAGCATAATTTATGAACCATGCGAAGAATTATTAAATCACTTTATGAATTTTGCACTTCATAATGGAACTTCTAAAGAAAATTATTAAAAAGCAATATTAAAAGTATTCTTATTTACTTGCAAAAGAATTTCTTCTTTCTTTTCCTGTTTTCTTCATTTCTTTGAATTCTACAATTAAAAAAATTATATAAGAAATAAGAGTGAAATTGAAAATTTGTTAAACGTTTTCCAAGTTTTAAAAAATTATTTTCGAATAATAAATTACATGAAATTTAATATTTATAGTGGAATTTCTAGAATAATCAGAAAAGTTGGCCGACGCTAATATTTTCTCTTCAAATACTACTTTTTTAAGAAACAAACACTACCAAATTGGCATCCTACAGTCCCAACACCCACCACATTTAAACAAGGGGAATAAATTACAAAAATTAGACGCAGCAACTCGGATGATGAGTTGCATTTTAACGTACGATGTGGGATGAGTCCTGACTGATAACCAGAAATGAGCAGGGCAGTGGATAGGACATGCCGATACCCCTAGACATCAGCCCAGAGCGCCATTTCATCCGGATTG
Organism: Dasypogon diadema; assembly: GCA_006980735.1. Lineage (NCBI taxonomy): Eukaryota > Metazoa > Arthropoda > Insecta > Diptera > Asilidae > Dasypogon > Dasypogon diadema. The sequence continues at coordinate 7,151 of QYTT01081094.1, read as the reverse complement.
GAAGATAATCCTGACTGTATAACTGATCAGTAAGGGTGCTAAACCTTACCTCTTTTCGTGACTTGTCAAAGCGATTACAGTAGAGTCCTATTGTCGAGAAATTGAAGCAAATAATGACAAATAGCCTCAGTGTTAGCCAAACCTCATCAATAGACGTAAAGCAATTCTCCACTCTTCAGCGCGCGACCTCATGTCGCAAGACACACCATACAACATACGTCCGTAAAGCTGTCACCATAACTTTGTCAAAAATAAAGGCTATTACCCTATAATTTTGAGCCAAAAGAAAAAATTTTGAGCTTCAGTAGAACTATTCTAAATTAAGGCTTTTAAGTGAAGGTGAAATAGGGTCATTTTGTTGAAGTTGTTTTTGTTAATTACACTGAGGCACTACAGGTTTAGTTTACTAACTACTCTTAGATTGTTAAAGTTACAAGTGAAAGGTCCTGAATTTTTGTTAAGGTATGTTTCAAGAACGTTTTTCGAATTTTGAGTACATGGTTATGATGTGTGCATAGACGGAAATACTGCACGTGCAGTAGAAGAATATTGTCGTTATTTTCGGAGGAGACTATTTTTCTTTTTAAAACAACCGTAGGAAAGTATAAAATGAAATGTAATTTAAAACCGGATGTGAGTAGATGTGTTAGGTCAAATAAAAAGGTACTTCCTACTTTTTCAATTTAGCGTGCCATGGTTCATAAATTCAAGATGCTAGGGGGTTGGTAGAGCACTTAGTACAAAATACTTATTGCTACCAATTATTTGGTAACTTCGCTATTTGAATCGGATGCATAACGACAAAAGCAGAACATAATAAATAAAATAATACCCAAAATCACAAAATCCCTCTACCTCTGA
>QYTT01081089.1:0-10914 GCA_006980735.1 Dasypogon diadema | reverse complement strand
CTTATGTGAAGTCTTGCTCAACTCACAACAGACTAATCAAGTGTTACGGATGTTCTCCTAAAAATCCTCCAACAAGGCACAGTACTTGGTATTTATATTGTCTGTATCGTTTTTCTTATTAACTGTGTTAGGTGTTTTGTATATGTATAAAGCTTTAATTGTCATTCTCTTATGGTAATTATGCTCCTGATGAAGAATCGAGACTTCCTCAAAATTAGGTCTATGGTTTGATAAAGGGCAATGAGATGATAGTGCAGTTTTATTAATATTCTTTTTAGATCCGATTTATGGTTAGCTATTCTATTTTTAAGAAACTGTCCTGTTGTCCCAACATAGCAAAATTCACAATCTTCTTCATCATTGCCTTTACATGGAATTTTGTATATTATATTTGCATATGAATCTCTATTAATTTTATCTTTTAAAGAACTAAAGCAACGTTGTAGTGTTTTTTGTGATTGAAAACAAATTTTGACTTCATTTTCGTCATTTTTGTAAATTTTGTCGTTTTTTCGTTAGATCTGTTCTTATTTATTTCTGAGCTATTGCAATGTTGGGACAACACTTATTTACACTGACCGAATAGCCCACAAATCCCAGTTGGATAATGACTTTTATAATAATTTTTGGTTAAGTTGCGACGTAAAACTTTTTATGTATAATGCATTAAGAAATTTGTCTTTATTTTCTTCAAAAAATATATGCACTTGAAATTCAAAATTACTCCTTTTTTTATAAGAATAAGCAGATGTCCGAAATCCTATTTAAATCCGCCGCCTTTCCACCAAAATGTCAAAAGGGAATTACGACCAGCAAGGAATAGATTTGGTTTGCATGTTTCTATTTACTTTCTTACTTCTTGAAGTACATATATATAGAATTTATTGTACTTTGTCGGAATTGCGGAGGAGCGAGACAAAACGCTTTATTTCAAAAATTGCTCCGCTTTTGGAGTATAAGTTTGTTCACGGCCCTCTCTCCACTAATACATCTCAGTGGAAAAACTTTAATGTTAGGGAGGTGTCTAGGAGGGGGGCAGCTGCCCCCTGTCGTCTGTCTATGACAACTTGAAACAAATTTATAGCAGAAGTGTGGCTAAATGATAGCTTTTTCAACTTCATGCGCAAGGCAAAAATAAGTAGCCAAAATTTATTCGTAACTGAAGTAAATGACCCAATCTGTTCATTATCTGGTTAGTGGAACTACAGTAAATATATTTCAACATTGCGTTATAAAGACTACCGGACTGGAAAATTAAACTCATTCAACGCCCGTTCATATATTTCCATACATTTGGACTTGGAATCGGAAGGTCTCAATGCCACATATTACCAGTCGCAATGTGCTACAAGTCTTGATTAACTTAATCTATATATTGTTCCCGATTGAACAGCTGAAATATAACTGAACATCGTCTTAGAATGACTGACAATGTTTACTAAATCGTTTACATAGATACTGCAAAATAGAGGCCCCAGAATTAAGCCTTGAAGAAGACCGGAAAATGGCTAGTGTACTTCGACTATTTGAGCACGTTGTTCTGTAAACCAACTTCTGATCTTTTAAGAGCTGTGAAAGAGAAATTGAATAATTCACAGAATTCGAGATGAGTTTCAAATGTCTAACGCCTATTTCATCATCACGTCAGCATCATCAGTATTATTTGCTTATTATTATTAACTTTTAGAAGTGCAGTTCCACAGTTATGCCTGGAATGAAATGCTGTTTGCCAGGCCAAAGTGGAATTTTTCACTTATATTAAATCCAAAAGCTGTTTATAGACAATCTTTTTCCGGACCTTAGCAAAAAACTGGTTACACTAATATTAGATTTTTGTATGGGAATAGCACACAGTGGTAATGTACTGTTGGAGGAACGAATTTTTGAACTGTGAGGTGAAGGCTTTGTTTTCCAAATAAATCTTTGCCATAAAGCGCCAGGGTGATGTGAACTGATTTCTGGTGTAGGTACTGTTACTGTCTTTAGCATGGCAGTGGGAATCTACTTATCGCGTAAATCGTTTTCGCCTTGGTATTGTTTGTGCGTGGTAGTTTTTTCGTTTCTTTTGCTTTTTGCCTGTGTTTGTTTATCCTATTTTTTGTTTCTCGTGCGTGGGACTTTGCTGCTTGATCCTTCACACGAGGTATCGTCTAAGTTCCACGCGCTGTCTGGCGCGATTGATGACCTATGTTCAGCCATCACTAATGGTGGGGCTGCATTGCCTCCGAATCCTGCTCTTCACGGCGCAGTTATGCCCATATTGGACGACATTAAGCGCAGCATTAGGAGGCAGGTCAAATTTGAACTGGAGACTTGATCGTCCAGAGCTACTACCAACTCCGAAATGATTGGTTCCTTCTCATCGGAGTTGCGCGCCTTGGCTCTGCACAGCGTGGTGGGTGTCTCTTCACCTGGACCTGCTTCATTGTAGGCTGGCTGTGATTCTGACGGGTTTTCTGAGCCCACTCCGCTGCTGGGGACGGATGTTGCCGGGACTGGTACGGACTTTCCCAATATTGATGATCAGGTTGCAGGGCTTGCCCTTCTGCTTTCGCTTCCGCCCTGTTTGCTCCTGCCCCCTCCGCTCCCGCCTATTTGGGGGTTCGAAGACGTCGTCGGCGCCATCACGTGGACTTCTCGCCGGCTCCCCTGCTAAGGGCGGGCCTGATGTTGAAAACGTCCTACCCAAGCGGTTGGATCTTATTTTCTCCTCTGACCCAAGTAACATAATAGTTACCTTACGGACTTGTCGAGTAGACTTTCCTGCATCAATTTTGAGGCCTTACTATGTAACAGTGACTTAGACACTGACGTTTGCATGTCTTATGTCAAAATTTTCGAGACGTTTGCCTTTTGCGTTCCTTACAAGCGTCAAAGAATGTCTTCTACCCCATCTCCATGATATAACAGGGAGCTGAAAACTTTGAAGAATAGGAAGAATAGGCTTGGGAAGGCCTTTCTCAGAACTAGAGACCCTTCGGATCACCAAAATTTTGTTGCGTGCTCATTCATCCGCTCTCTACGAGGAGTTCATTATCAATATTCGTAATGACCTTTATGGTGATTCACGAGCCTTTTACAAATTTGTCAACATTAAGAGGAAAGTTGATAATTATCCTGTAACTATGTCTTTGGATGGGCATATTTCAGCAATAATACGTATGATATCTGTAATATGTTTGTCATTTTCTTCGAAAGAGCGTTTCGTCCTTCCGGCTTAGAGCCAGATATTAAAAATTTTACGCACATTGACGACCATCCATGTGTTGCTAATATATCTCCCTTCTTCTCTGACGAAGTTATTAATGCTCATATTATTCACTGCGGGTCCTGACGGAATGCCTCCGCCGGTGGTTAAGTCATGTTCCGAAGCTCCGGTTGTTCCCCTGCGCATTCTTTTTCAAAAGTCTCTCAGTGGCGGATGTTTTCCAAAACTATGGAGAAACTCCTTCATTATACCTATTCATAAAAAAGGCAATAGAAATGAAATTTCTAATTACAGACCAATAGCCAAATTATCCTGTATACCTAAACTCCATAATGCAAAAGTGTTCTCTCAGCTGCTCAGAACTGTTTTGTATTGGGCAGATCTATTACCACAAACTTACTTGAATTTACCTCTACCACAGTTACCGTTTTTGGTAATAACCTGCAAATTGACTGTATTTATACAGATTTTTTAGTATAGCTTTCGACAAATTGTCGCATTCAGTTATTATGCTCAAGTTGCATAAACTTGGCTTTCCTTCTTTACTCTTGGAGTGGATTTACTCGTATCTGTCTGAAAGATCCTGTAAGGTTGTTTTCGTGGTTCTCGGTCGAGAGTCATAGAAGCCACATACGGTGTGCCTCAGAGTAGTCACCTCAGCCCTCTGCATGCTTGATGGGGAGCCTAATCTTAATACATTTCTTTGAAATGTGTGAACACTTAATGCGGAGATGAATAAATAATTATTAGTTTTACGATGAGAAATACGCCTTCTGGGCTAGAAGGGAAACTCATTATTATTATTATAACCAGTCCTTGCTTCCATTGGAATGGAAACTGTGAAATTGCCAAATAATAATTGGAATATGAGTGCCTCCGTGAATTTGCCTGAAGAAGGAGCAATCACTAATATCATTTCAAGCAATCGCATGATATACAGCAACACACTAATGATTGGAGATGGACAGAAGCTTATTAAACACATAAAGGAAAAAATGGAATGCAAGCATAGACCTAGTCTATAATATTAATTACATAGCACGTAATTCAGTTTTGGTTTAAGTAGCATAAAATTTAACTCAATATAATAATTTTCAAAAAAGCTAAATTCTATAAAATGACGATTTTACACTAAAAAATGGGATTTCGAACCTTATAATTCCTGCTACATCCAATTATTTCGTTGTAAGCAAATAAACCTTAATCATTGGTAGGCGCCAATGGGATTCAAACTCGGGAACTACCTTGTTATTCATTGTGCCACTCTTAGAACAATTAGAATTACATTTTTTTGAATTTATACTTATTCAATTTATTACTCTTCCAAATGCAACAAAAACTCTTTGAAGTATCTAAAGTTGGAGTAGTTTTAGAAAATTTTGATTCTGAATTTTAGAACAAATTGTCTCAAATGCTGTTCATCCTCCAGAGTACAATTTTGGTAAAATTCCAATTTCTATCCTATGAGAATTGGCAGAATGCCGTGTTTTATATTTTCGTTCAGCAGCGTCGTCATGACTGTGAGAATATATTTCTTTCATTCCTACATTAACTTTTATCGATTTAGTAGCAAATCGTGTCGCATATCAACCGTTTTAATCACAACTTTTGCCGAAAATAATCCTTAATTTCGTTTTCATGCAATTTATCTGTTTTTTATTGTGAAAACAGTAAACACCACACCCACCCCACTAATTGTAATAAAAACGCAAAATTTCTACCCCATGCGACTAGGTGACGGTGTGGCGTACAAAATCGATACATTTTCAACCCATCCATTTATAACTGCTGTCCCTTGGTAAACAATTCTTTCATAACTTAATTTTTTCTTACAGATGGAGGGGAAGCATCTACAAACTTGTGTGGCTGGATTTGCTTGGATTCCTGATGATATACTACATCCTAAATTTAATTTACAGACTAGTACTTAATGAGGAACAGAAACGGTAAATGCAGTGATCTTAAAGGTATTAAGGTATTAATGTGAACCTTCTGTTTTTTCAGAATATTTGAAGGCGTAGTGAATTATTGTTCTGCCCAAAGCAACTTGATTCCTTTGTCATTTGTATTAGGTTTTTATGTTACTATAGTCATGACTAGGTGGTGGAATCAGTACACCAGTATCCCTTGGCCAGATCCTATAGCAGTATTCGTTAGTGCTAATATCCATGGACAGGTAGGTATGGCCGATGATTTCCTTGCTCCTATGCCTAACTAGTAATGTTCTCTTCATAGGATGAACGGGGACGAGTGATGCGAAGATCCGTTATGCGTTATGTTTGTTTGTGCCTCACAATGGCTCTAATAAACATATCACCACGTGTTAAAAAGCGCTTTCCAACATTAGAGAACCTGGTTGAGGCAGGTCTTCTGGTTGAAAACGAAAGAATCATTATAGAAGCTATGAACAAGAAATTTCCAAGGCATTCAAAGCATTGGCTGCCAATCGTATGGGCGGCTAGTATAATTACCAGAGCTCGAAAAGAGGGTCGAATTCGAGACGATTTCGCTGTCAAAACAATAATCGATGAGCTGAACAAATTTCGAGGCCAGTGCGGCTTGTTGATTTCATATGATACTATCAGTGTTCCTCTCGTATATACTCAAGTGGTTACTTTAGCTGTATATTCATTCTTTCTTACTTCGATTGTTGGCCAGCAATGGGTTCAGAATAAAGAAGTTGTAACAGGATCAGGATATTTGAACACAATCGACTTATATTTTCCTATCTTTACGACTTTACAATTCTTCTTTTACATGGGATGGCTTAAGGTGGCTGAATCGCTAATAAATCCCTTCGGAGAGGACGACGATGATTTCGAGGTAATAAAGATATTAGGATTACAGTGCTTTTAATGTAATTTTAATCTTAAGGTCAATTGGATGGTCGATCGAAACTTGCAAGTGTCTTACATGATTGTTGATGAAATGCATCATGAACATCCTGAACTCATTAAGGACCAGTATTGGGATGAAATATTCCCTAATGAGCTACCATATACAGTGGCTTCAGAACGCTTCCGTGAAGAACATCCACAACCATCAACTGCTAAAATCGAAGTCTCGAAAACGGATGCAATACCAACAAATTTTTCAAGCGTCAAGGTCGACGAAATGGTCGGTAAACCACAACAGAATCAGTCTGTTGTTAATTACAAATTTCCTGAAAACGTAGAGGAGGTTAGGATCAATTATTGGCTCAAAATTCTACCCTGTATTGCGAAACATGCCTTATAGACTATTATTTATTAACAAAACTATACATAATTTGGGACGCGCAAATTACATAACTTGGGACGTGCGCATGATATTAACACGAAAAAAAATTATTTCCTTTTCCTTTATAATTCACATTTTACTTTGTATTTGTATTGAACTCAGCTTTAAGCCACACAATGTGTATCTTGAAGGACTTTGAACATTTTAACAAGTAAGTAACAAAAATAACATTCAAAGAGAAATATCACCAAAGATAAACCAAATTCTGTAACTTTAGAGAAATTGTTTATTTTGTGGTGTTTATTGGCAGCCTTACTATTTCGATTTTGAACAATCCTTGTCAGTTAAGAATAGGCAACGCCAACTTCTTCAACTACGTACGGGATTTCCCGAAATCCCACTTTGCCTCCAGGATAACCGACATGCTGCGCAAAGTGTACTTTACGATTTCTTGGAAAAATTTCTGTATCGACTTCTTTTTGAATCAATGAATGTGTTAAGATAATTCCTTTTTCGAATCGTCCAAGGTATGTCCTAACTCAACAAGGGAAGTTTTGCAGTTTATCCGCTTACTTCGCAACATTTGTTTTCTTACGTCCCTCTCAAAATATATATAAATATACCATTATTTAAGTAAGGGGAATAACAAGTAAAACTCATGAAATTTTGCAATCCTTGCTTTCATGCTGTTTTGACGTCGTTGCGCTGACTGAGAACTGGCGACATCATGGATTCTATGATGCTGAAATTTTTGACCAGTCCTATCAAATTTTTCCGTTCAATGGGTATACGATGTCGATGATCATGACTACCTCCCCGATGGTAACCTCTCAACCAAGGAGGATCAGTTTCTGGATTCACTTGTTTCCTTGGGTTTACATCAAATAAGTAGCATTGGGAACATTTTGCGGAGACAGCTGGATCTCATTTTTTCGTTTGATCCAAGTAACATAATGACTGAATCCAATTCAATAGTTCTGTCAACTGTCGATTCTTATCACCCCCCTCTTCTTGTATGCGTTTGCAATGAGCCTGAATTTCTTTTTTAATTTTGAAAAGGCAAATCTTCCTGACTTGTCGAAAAGGGTTGCATCTATCGATTTTAGAGCTTTTCTCTGTAATAGTGACATCGATATCGACGTTAACATGTTCTACGTCAAGATTTCCGAAGTGTTTACCTCTTGTGTTCCTTTTGAGGGCCAAAGATTCCCTTCTACTTCACCTCCGTGATTTGACAGATAGCTGAGAGCTCCGGAAAACAAGAAGAACAAACTTTGGAAGCCCTTTCTCAGAACTAGGGACTTATCGAACCACCACAGCGGCGTGCTATAACGAGTTCAAGACACACTCATCCGCTCTTTATGAGCAGTATATTACTAACATTCGTGATTGTACAGTGATCCACGTACCTTTTATAAATTTGTCAATATTAAGAGGAAAGTTGACAACTATCCCCCAAAGACATATACTTCGATGGGTACTCTGGCAATGATGCCTATGAGATCTGCGATATATTTGCCGCATTTTTCGAAAATGCGTTTCTGTTTTCCGACTTTGAACCGGATAGTAACAATTTTGCACACGTTGAGAGCCATTTGTGTGTAGCAGGCATATCTCCGTCTGTCTCTGATGAGATCACTTTGGGTCCCTCATTATTCGATTTTAAGAAATATCATCTTTAGTGTAGCATCAGACTTAATACTCACGTGGATTGTTGTGCGGAAATGCAGTAGTAGATGAAACTAGACTGATGCCATCAATCCCACTTACGTTTTAACTTAGTTCTAGGATCTGTTTTCTATTCAGGAAAGAAAACAAATACCTGCGGCATATTGTCACGTCAGGAGTTGGCACAGATTGTGATAAAAGTTACCCTACTCCTTTATTATATAAAACAACCCTATACTTAGTCGAGAGAACGTGATGGTTTTTCGAAAGTTAAAAACGAAAGCACAATAGAAGAAATACTCATGAACTCGATCATGAACTATCACGAATAATCTTCAACAGAGGATTTTGTTTATCCAGTGATTTAAAATTTGATATCCGCACAGAATTATCTGTCAAGAATTATGTACATATGTCAATTATTAAAGGGCTGACCCATGTGCACAAAATCCAAAGAAAAAAGTCAAATTCGCTAGCGATCGAATGAAAATTCGTTATGATTTGAGATCTGGTGCTAGTGGATTTAATGAAAGTAATGTCGTCTGTTTGTACAATCCTAGACATTGTAAAGGACAATAGATGGTAATGGTCCGAATTAACGATGAAGTTTATTATATACGGCAAACAAATTATGCCCATATCTAAACTTTTATTCAGGATTATCACACCTTTCTAGAGAAGTTGTTCTTATCCTTTTCATTAGGAGGAACCATTTAACACAATTTTGGTCTAGCCATAGATCACGAAGTATTTAGCGGTATATATCTGTGGCCATTGGTCAAATAATGATAACCCCAAAATTGAGGATGCTTTATATTTACATTAATAGTAATTAATAGTATGATAGTTTTCATTCGATTGTTGCCATCACTATTCAAAACTTCGGGGACCACTTCTACTGCCGCTGCGGGTCACTGGTTTAGATGCTGCCGTAAGCAGTCGGGTAAATCAAAGAAACATGGGTATAGCTTTAGCAAAGAATTCCTTTGAGATGTTTCTTGGGACAAGCAGGATCTGCAGGTATATTTTACTTATCTCACACAGTCGAATTAATGGACACCTTATCCCTTTTTGTGGGAAACAGGACGTATTTGAAGTTCATTTCTATTCCATCCTTGAGATAACAATTTTTATATAACTTTTTTCTAATATTTAGCTTCTTCTTTCTAAATATCAGGCTAACATTTCTCAATTTTCTTCTCTTTGGATGCGGTTCGATTCCTATACAAAAATTCAACCGTCCAGCGCATTGATAGATATTCGATAAATTTTTCACGCAATTAGTGGCTATTTTGTCTCTCAATAGTGGTGCAACATGTTCATCAATGTTTGTTATGCGTTTGTTCTTCATGGTTATAAAATCCTAATCTCTCTTAAGCTTTCCCCAAATTTTTCTGATCTGAGAGTTTGAGGTAATCGAACTGATACAGTGTCTAGGCTTTGCGATAACACAAGAAATATTTTACTCTATTTGATCTAGTGCTAATTTATAAGGTTCATATCAGATACAGACTGGACAAAGTCCAAAAGAAGGCCACTAAATTCACTGGCAGCGAGGCGCTAAAATCTCATAAAAATTTACGGTTTCTACTTTATTATATTGAAATGGTTTGCACTTTAGCCCCGCGGTTTTTAAGAATAATTACAAAGTCGTTTGGCTTTCTTTCTGTTGCTGGTAGATTTCCAAATAAGGAAGTACAAACAGTTCCAATATTTCATTGAATAATTCTTAAAAAGAATTATTTCTAAATTCATTTCTTTTAGGTCTAATTCGGAATGCAAGAATACAGTCCCTGCGTTTCTAATTATTTATTTATTCTCGGCTGGAAAAGGTTTCGCGTCTTTAACATAAAAGTATACATAATAGCTATACATCAACTGTAAAATTTTCTATTTTGCATATAACATTCAGCTGAGTTCAATACAAAATTTAAAATAATTAGTGGAGCATGGTAAAAAATGTGTAAATACTAAAATTCACTCGGTTTTTAATGTTTATTTGTAGCAAACGTGCACGGTCTGTTTTCCATTGGCTGTTGCCCTTGAATATAACTATAGGAAACGGTTTGAAACGTATTGTAATAATTTTGACTAACCTCTTCATCTGGATTTCTTTTGCTTTTAATGCTTTGTAAATATTTTCTGCTTCAAGTAAATTTAATTTCAGTTGCTAACAAAAGCCACTATTTATTATTGTTTAGAAAGCCATTTTCAATTTGAATTTCATTCAATTTTTTTAAACACTGGTAGTTTCTGTAGTTGTTATAATTATAATATTAGGTAGACCGCACACTGTTGAGTCACTTGATTGTTTAGTCGGCGACTAGTCTGCTAACTTGTGGCCAAGTGATTGATTTTTAATCGTCGCTGACTGACTCTCGTTGCATGGGCGCATATTGCATTATCTTTAGTCAGTTAAGTAATCGAGTTAAAAAGTAAGTTACAGAAATACTCTTATGAAAAGAATAAACACTATAGTATTTTACTTGTGGTTATGGGGAAGAAAAATGATCCAAAAAAGGAAGTGGAAGAATCCTTTAATGGCAAAAAGAGACAACTTTCACACAAACATGGTATCTATAGTATGCAAAATATAACAAATGCTTTGCATGAATATTTGGCAAGACTACGGCTTGCCTTTTTGTACAAATAATGTATGCAAGTACCATAATAGAAATTTATTTATAAGTAACGTCTAAATTTTACTTTCTTAGCAAACATACTAACAATATTGATTGTGAAACTGTGATGTAGAGTAGAAGAAATGTCCTTTTTAAATAATTAGGATTTTTTTTTTTTTTTTTTGGGCGGAGGGGGGG